>JAVJIF010016295.1:0-120860 GCA_038442645.1 Agave tequilana
CTGTTGAAGAGTGCTGGAGCAAGGTATGTATGCATAGCATAATAGTTTAGGAAACATTCTTGGGTGATTTTGCTTTTGAATGCTACTTTCCTATATCTTGCACACTTACAAACTATCAATTCTAAGGGCACTAACCCATAACAAGATAAGGTGGGATTTAATCACCCTTCCTTAGCCCAAAAATCACATTCCAAGCACTCACTAACCCAAGCCTAACTAAAATTGAGTAGACGTTGGCCCTAGGGACATCTCGGACTCAATTAGGAGATTATCCTAAGGGGGAAAAATGTTGGAATCTAACCTCCTGCAAAATCAGTGTCTAGGAAAGGGATTGAGGCCGAAAGCCCGAGGTTGGTGGTTATTTAATTAAGGAACGTCTTTGACGGAAAACCGCCCACAACCTTGCCCTGACCTGGCTGATTAGCTTGTGGTTAAAGTCTACATTAGACCCCCGTGAAAGTCTAACCAGTTAGGAGTCTTCTAGGTCCTAAGTCTATAACCTAACTTAGCTAGAATTTTTTCTTTTTTGTTTGTTTATTTGTTTGTTTTTTTTTTTGTTTGCATTCTATTGTTGATATGGACTATAATAATATTTTTTTCAACTACAATATAATCCATATTACACACCGACTTCATTTTCGGATATTACAACCCGGCATATCATAACTTTGACCAACCTAGTGTGCCGGATTGGTCTTATCCGAATCAATATGACCCATACCCCCCATCTAATAACTATAATTTCCATAATGATTTCAACTCTTCACCGAGTCAGTGGGATTCACTCCCCCGAGCATAATTTCCAACACCTTGCCCTCCTTCTCCACCCAGTCCACATTATGTTCAAGATTCATACTCAGTTCCACCCTCCAAAATAGGAAACCATCAATTTTGGAACGGAGTATGCGTGAGTCCAACACAAATCCCAAATCTGATGACTCACAATTTCAATACCACTTCCAAGATAACTCTTCATCTTTTCTCAAAATAATGAACCCATCATTATGAAAAGATGCTAGAAGCCATGACTCATGCTCAAAATGCTAGAAATCGTGACATAGATATGATGGTCGAATCTCTACGTTCCCACCGTCTGATGTCACTTACCATTCTGTTAGAGCCAAAGAGTCATGTTGTTTTTGGAAATCAAGATTCTATTTCAGAACAACCATTTGAACTTATCCAAACTCCAATTTTGAAAAAGATATTGACAGTTTGGCAAGTTATTCCTTTCATGAATAGAACTTGAGAATGCATATGATCTTGAACCCCAACTTAGTGATTCAATGCTTCTTCCTGATTCAATAATGACTCCGGTATCTTCACCTGATTTCGATTTTTTCCCCGAGTCAACATTGGATCCTGTACCAATCCATAATGAAATTGAATCACCCATCTGTGAGGATCATATTGAACTTGACCAATTATACACTCTTGAAGATCCTATTGACAAATTGGCAGTTCTCAATTTTTTGATATTGAAGTCAATGAGATATGTGACCTAGATTCTCATATCTGTGATCCAGTCAACTTTCTGAATCAATCTTGACTCCTGTTGTATTACCAAACTTGAGTAATGTTTTAGAGTCAGTTTTGATTCCTCCACCTATCATTCATGAACTGGAATCACCCACATTAAGTCACATTCCATTGTTAGAAAAATGCATGTGGACTGGAGTTTCAATTTCTTGACTTGGCCCAATTTCTGAACCTATTTCAACTCCTGAACCTTTACTTGACTTAAGTCACATTCCTGAGTCGGTATTAGTTCCTGTCCTTCCTGAGTCCAAGTCAACTGTTCTATCATTTCATACTCCATTCTGGGACGAGGCCGTTGACAAATTTGACTCCGAAATCAATTATGGAATTTTGGAATTAGATGGGGTTAAATTTTTAATAAAATTCTTAATGAATTTATCTTTTTAGTGGGTCATATTAAAGATAGTGCTGGTGGGTTCCTCCGAGACCCAAGAAAAGTTGATTGGCCGCGTTTCGTGGACCAATCAGACCACCACCGGAACCACCACCTTCAGGTAACCATTTTCCTTCTTTCTTCTTTTTCATGCATCTATGCATAATTCATACATTGAGACAATGCATGAGATAGTGTGGGGAGGGTCTAACATAACTTTTCTTTTTCTTTTAAAAAAAAAAAAATTTAAAAAAAAAATTAACATTTTTCTTTACTTTTAAAAACTTTTTGAAAAATAGAAACAATATTTTGACTTATTTTTGTAAGAAATTAAGTTAATTTTAAGGAATAGGAAAATCCAAATTAGGATTTCTTATACTTGGTCAAATAAGATTATTTGTTTGATTTTTAGGGTTAGGAAGATAATTTGTCAAAGTAATTTAGTCTTGATCTTTACCTTGATGAAATATGCACACTTCATACACTTACACACTTAGGGTTCAAAACAAAGATTCTTATGCCTTTAAAATATATATATATATATATATATATATATAGATATATATATAATAATATATGAATAAGTCTAATTATCGATTAGCTAGGTGCTTTGGCCTAAGCAAGCCTTAGTATTTATGCGAAAGATAATTAGATAAGTTGAAAGAAAAAAAAAGAAAAAAAATGAATAAATCTAATTATTGATTAGCTAGGTGCTTTGGCCTAAGCAAGCCTTAGTATTTACGCGAAAGATGATTAGATCCTCTGATTAAGCTGGGTATTTGTGCCTAATAAAGCATAAGTATTCACGCCTAAAAGGATTCATATAATAAAATCCTTAGTTTTTTGTGCCTTGTTTGCTCAGTCCTTAAGTCCTAAGGGTTGTCTTCTCACCTGGTGCCCTAAGACCGTCTGCTTTGGAGTCATCGATTAAGGCTTGTTACATGGGCAGATTAGAAAGCCTAATAGAACTAAGGATAATACCACACAAAAAAAAAAAAGTATATATAAATAAATAAGGCATAAGAGTTAGAGTTAATGAACCCTTAGTAAACTTCACAGTCACGATGGTGCATACGACTCAGGTAAAGTAAGAGACTAGATGAGAAGTACAATTTGACTCCTACTTTGATTGATAACAAATTTTTGAATAGAGACTAAGTTTAGAATGAAAAATTCGTTTTCCTATAACTTATAGATTGCTTAGATCTTACAATCATATTTCAAATATTTTTCTCTTTCAAAATGCTTTTCGAAAATACTACTCTTTTCCCTTTCTTTATGGATTTTGTGGGTGCAATCCGCTGAAAACCCTCACGAGACAAAACTCGTCCTCTAGGGGAACCTAGAGGTTTAACGGCTTGTTGCACATGCTCAGTGCAATCGCGCGACCTGCGAAAGTGGTCTAATAATCTCTAGTATAGTTTAGTTGTTTTTGCTCGAGGACGAGCAAAAGATAGTATGGGGGTGTGATTGGTCACTATTGTTGCATATTTAATGTCACATTTCCATACTTATTTTAGAATAAAAGCCTGCATTGTCCTAATTAATTGTTTGATTATTTGCAGGCCAATCCTTAAGGAGATGAAAGAAATGAAAATGCCCAAAAGCCCACCAGAATTCTGAATTAATCAGAGTTAATTCGCACACATAAAATCAGGGCAAAATCAAGAGGTTGAAACCGGTTGAGAAGAATCCTCTCAGAATCGATCGGTTAAAGCCATGAATCCAAGGCCATTTCGTCAGAATCCGGAGCTCCAACGACAAAACTAATAAAGGATAAAGTCAGAAGAAGACCCCGAACAGACCCACCAACAGGGTGTGGCCAATTGGCCACACCCTTGCCGCGAAACGCGGCAAAAGCCGCGTTTCGCGGCAATCCTGGGGAGTTACGGGGAGCGTGAACTCCCCCGACCTCCCCGGGATCTTGTTTGTTAGGGTTTCTGCCTATAAAGGCCTATTGTGCACTGAAATTGAGCCCAATGCAGATTAGGATTTTAGACTAGTTTTTCCATTTTGTAGTTTAGTTTTATGTAACTTGTATGTAGCTTAGGGTAGATGATGATTCATGTAAGTAAGAGAGAGAGGCTGAAGTTGAGAGTGACACCGACGATGTACCCTCCTCCTTTCTTTCATTGTCTCAGTAAGCAATAAAGGTAACATTTTTTTTATGTTTGTATCTTTACTTTCTTTTTGTTTGCTTTCCTCCTCCTCCTCTTCTACTTTACCTTTGATTGTATGTGTTGAGTTTACAAGTGAATTCCAAAGCAAGTATCACTAAGCTACGTGAGAGCCAGCGATAGTTCATGAAGACGTTCTCCTCTTCCAGCTCGCATCACTTCGTTCTTCTTACGCTTGACGATATAATGTGCACGGGGACCGAGCTCGAGTTTATGATCTATGCGTTGAACGCCTCCGAAGCAAAGAGGTAGAACTTGCAAAAAGGTTTCCAAGTAAGTCATCACTCAACCTCGGTAAGTATCTCTTCACTTTTCTTTCTTTCTTTTCTTTTCCTTCTTTAGTATAGATCAACACCACCTCCTCCACTCTTCTTTCCACTTCATTGTACATAGTCGCTTTTCATCATCGTTTTTCTAATTTTCCACCTCTTCATCTCTCACTTTCTTCCTAACTTTAACCATTACTTCTTTTTCTTTTCTTAACTTTAAACAGAGAAGAACTTTCGCTTTTCTTCTTAACGATTTCAATAGAACCGTATAAAGCTTCCATCGCAAACCCTCCTTGTGGATCACGACCCGCATTAGCCACTTGCTATAGCGGAAGTATTGAGCACTTGCACATTCTCTTCTTAAGTTCTATAATCTCGTATTTTGTGTGCAGGTCATAGCCTCAATCACTAACCTCTTAGTGATAGTTGCCTCACATGTATCATTGGCCATCACTAGTCCTTGGTTCAAGAGCTTTACAAAGCATAGCCCATATGTAACTCTTCACATCCAACTCAACAAACAAGTTCAAGCTACACTTAAACCATCAATACTATAGAAAATAGCATGGAGTAAAGTAATGTTAGCTTGTTAGTGGTAGGAGTTAGAGTTAGATCCATCATCATGAGCCATCATGGCTCTTGCGAGAGCAAGGCCAAAACGAGGCTGTTAGATTCATGTAGATTATCATAAAAAAAGTTAAACTAGTTGGTGGTTAGTAGTTAGTGCCATGAGAGAAAAGATTAGCTACACATGTAAAAGAGATTAGAGAGAAGAAAACATAGAGAGGTAAAGAGAGCACCTTTCATAGATTGTCACCTTCTATTACAAGCACTCTTGCATTCCAAACATGACCTCTCTCTCTCCCTATTACAAGATCTAAAACAAATGGAAAATACAATGGGGAAGAAGAACTAACCTAACATAAACTAAACTACAACTTGGAAATGAAAACTACTCCTAACTCTGTATATCTTCAACGCAGGAACCCCAGGGGGGTATTTATAGGCGCCAAGGAACAGGGGGCCAGGGGACAAAACCCTGGCCCGAAGCGGCGCGCCGCGCCGCGACCGTATGGCCGGGGAAACACGGCCCAGGCCGCGTTTCCGCGGCCATCCTGGCGCCGCGCGCTGCGGCGCTTCGAGCCGCACCCCGTGCGCGGTCCTTTCTGTCCCCTGTCAGTTTCTGCTGCCCGGTTTGTCTTTTCAGTCCCTGGTTTGTACAGAATCATCTCTCTAGGTCAATGGCTATCTTTAATAGGCTTTTAATCACCATTAAAGGTGATTTAGGGTCTTCTTCTCCATTGCACACCACGGACCTAGAATGAAGCAGTAAGGGATTATTAGCAGAATTTATATGAAATAATGTGAAGATGTGGTATAAATTATGCAAAATTAGATACTAATCACAAGCCTCTAAGCTCTTGAGATTCCTCGTGGATGCATGCTCTGAATGGCTTTGACCTTGTCTGGGTCAATGAATTCCTTTTGATGTAACATAAACCCAAGAAACTTGCCACTCGAACTCCAAGAAGGATTTTGTCAGATTCATTTCAGTTGTTGAGCCTGCATTATGTCAAACATCGTTCTCAAGTCACGGAGATGGTCATTCTTATTGCGGTTTTTGACAGCAATGTCGTCGTCATAGCATTCTATACCGTTTTTCGGGGATAATCGCGGAAGATTGTACTCATTGCCCGCTGATAGGTTGCTCCAGCGTTCTTTAGCACGAAGGGCATCACAGTGTAGCAGTATACCCCCAATGGCGTTTCGGATGAAGTATGCTTCTCGTCGTCGGGATACATCTTAATCTGATTATACCCTGAAAAGCCGTCCATGAAAGACATTCTTTCGAATCCACAGGTATTGTCAATCATGACATCGGTGATGGGTAGTGGGAATTCGTCTTTAGGACAAGATGTATGAGATCACGGTAGTCGATGCAGATTCGTATCTTCCCGTTCTTCTTGAGGACGGGAACGATATTAGCAACCCAATCTGGATGATGTTCCTCCCGTATGAAGCCACATGCATAAGCTTGTGAACATCGGCTTCAATAGCCTCCATAATGTTCGGACGAAACCGACGTTGTTGTTGTTTGACTGGCTTGGCATCGGGTTTGATATTCAGACGGTGCATGGCGACTTGTGGATCAAGTCCGGGCATGTCTTTGTAGTTCCATGCGAAGACGTCTATATACTCCTTTACGAGTATTATTAATTCTTCCTTTTCCATAAGTGACAAGCTTTCACTTATAAAGATGGGCTTAGGGTGATCTTGACTACCCAAATTGACCTGCACCACCTTATCTTCAGTACGTGGTTCGCGCAGCTCGATCGCTTTTCCCATTGGAGATCTAATTGCTGAGCCCATGGTTTCCTCATCAGTAGCTTCCGCTGGCTCCAATTGACTGCTTGAGGTCATATTAACGGTGAGATTCTCGAACATCATTCCCACACTGACATCTGAGTCCCACTCGGAGGATGAGACAGAATTTGATGGAATCGGTTCGTCATCCCTGACTGAACCGTTGCTGGCGATGTGGGTGTAACGTATCCCAACTCCCTGTGTGTGTATTATCATAGTAATTTGCAGGCTTCCCTTTTGGCACAAAGTTACGCAGCAAACTACGCCTTCCTTTTCTGAAATTCAGGCCCTCTCCATGCTTTAGGTTGTACCCCATTTTCTTCATCTTCTTCATCAGACCACTGGACTGATCCTCTCTTTGGTTCCGGCGAGGCTACTGCTGTTGAGGAAGATGGCTGTTCATAACTGTAGGGTATTGCAACCCTAGATCTGGTATTTCAGAAGACACCTTCTTCGTGTACCAGGACTTCGCCCAAGCCGGGGCTGTAATTGGATCTGGGGAGCTGTAGGGAGTGTCGTCGGCGCTTGTCTGCCCCTGTGCACTCTCGTCCTCTTCCGGTCATGTTGACGGATGCAGAGGAAGGTCTCGCGAGATGCTCCTTTTATCATGTTTCACTGGGGTTTGCACCAACAGTCGATCAAACACTGATCGTCGGCCTGGAGGAGTGGCAGGATTGGTCTAGCCGGCAATGGACCGAGTGGAGTGTCACCAACTGACATCCCACTTGTTGACAACAGGAGGAAGGAGTTTGGAAAGCTTCTAACTTCCGTTTGCTTGTCAAGAATTCCCGCAAGTCAGACCCAATTGGGCCAATACGATCCAGCGCAGAGGCTCTTTTGGATCGTGCATAGGACGATGTCCTACTTCTTTTATCACCGCAGAGGGGATTAGCACAGAGTAGTGCTTTAGTTCTAGATTCACGGCTAAGAACCTTGGAAACGCCCTTGGGCGCTGAAGCTGCATAAGCAACGCTATCAGCACTTAGGGACAATCTCTTGGCTCCGCCGCAAGGCATGAGCTTAGTGCTTGACGAACCGGAGGGCGGAGTATGCTGTGGTGCTTTATCCGCTGTGCTGCTGCGAAGGCGATTGGCCTTAGATAGTGCTTCGGTTCTAACCTCGCGGCTAAAAGCTTTGGAAACGCCCTTGGGCGCTGAAGCTGCATAAGCAACGCTATCAGCACTTAGGAACAATCCCTTAACTCCGCTGCGAAGAGCGAACGAAGCACGCTGTTGTGCTTTGACTTGGGCTTTGCGGCTATGGACGCCACGCGTACGCTTGTGGTACAGTAGCTTCGCTCGTGAGAACAAGGCTGGCGCGAGGTGCTACTGATCTGAATTGGGCGAAGGTATTGTCGCCCTTGTATCTTCGTGGCTAGCAGCATTGTTGGAGCAGGCAGGTATCTTGCCTTTTTCTTCTTCGCGTGAGAGACGCACTTCTGGCGTAGCTATGCCTGAGACTTTGCCCAGAGCCTTCTGTTTTGGCCTCCACATCTGCTTTGACAAGGGAGACTTAAGTTCGCAAGGAACCTGACTAGCCACACGCGAGGCTGAGGGGTGTTGGCAGAATTCTGCTCCTGGTTTCTATTCTGAAACCTTGGTCATGGAGACCTTTCTATGCTTCCGTGCATGAAGTATTAGACCACCCCCAGAGAGGACTTCTTCAAATTTTTCCTGGTCGAAGTGGACAACCAGGTTCTCTAAAGTGTTGGACTTTGACTGCGGGCGTGCTTCCTTGTTGCGCCAGAGAACCGCAGTAGGCTCGCAGAGAGCCTTATCTGTCTCCGCAGAGACTTGTCTTGAAGATTTAGCCAGAGAGGATTTGGCTGCACCGGCTTTCCCGAATTCAGAGATAGACCCGAAGGTCTGTTTGTCGCATTGCAACACTTGATTCTTAGCAGCAGAGAATTCGATCCCGAGCGGAGTCGCCATCTTGTTTTCCATTGATTTTGCAAAGGGAAAACTTACAAAAAAAAAGAAGTTGAGGAGCTAAATTACAAGTAATACAGAAGATTATAAGTAGATCTCCTCAGAGATTCTGGAGAAGTGTGCCGATAGGAGTCTGGTCAGCGCGCGACCACTTTGTCCCTTTGACGATCGATGAGATTCCCTTCTCGCCTGGTTCGGGGAATCGGAGAACAAAAGGTTGGTAGTGTTGGCCCAATGGCCTTCCACTCTAGTTTTGATGATGATCAACACTCATGTAGTTATGTTTACTAATATTCTTGTATTTTTAAGTTTCAGATCATTAACAGGATATTAGGTTGGTGATTAGCTTCAACAAGATGATTAGAAGCTATTCATGATGATTCCGGTGCCAAAGCTTAAAGATCATACCTTTGCACTTGGAGAATCACGGAGTTTGGACCGAGTCTACTTGAAGATGAAGATCGTCAAGAAGACTTAGGTATCTAGTTTTGAGTTTGTGTTTTAGATCCATATTGTAAAGCTTAGTTTAGTTGATATGCTCAAGTGCACAAAACACACACGTTTTATGATTTGATATTTGGTTTTTATGAATAGTTGATCAAAACAAGTTTACATATGGTATATGTATAGTAGATGTTTTCTATTTATACATACATGCTTTAACTTGGTAAACAAACTTATTTGATATCCCTATTCATGTTTTGGAAAAATCAAGTTTGACAAAATACAGGTTTTGTTTTTGATAAAATTTGCAAGACTCTAAAATGAATTGATATGTTGATATATTGTCTTGAAATTTTTATCACATGTTTATGTTTTAACATAAAATGATAAAACAAGTTTTAGAAAAAACATATTTTTAGAAAAACAGTTTTTATTGTGATTAAAACTATTTTTTAGATTTACTGTGATTTATGGGATTTTTATTGAGTGAAAAGACCTATTTTCAAATCCCGTATCTGTGCAGATCTGCACTGTGCCTGCCAGGCCAGTTCGGTCGACTGGACAGGTCGACCGCACCAAGTGGCCGGTCGACCGGGTCGGTCGACCGATGTGCACAGACGTGCAGCTGGCTATACATTGTAGTCGGTCGACCGTACCGGTCGACCGAGTTGAGAGTTCAACTCTCAGGATGTTTCGGTCGACGGGCCGGTCGACCGCTAGTGCCCAACGGTCACTTTTCTGACCGTTGGCGGTCGACCGGGCCGGTCGACCGACGCCTGTCAGAGCTGCCAGCTCAGCTCTAACGGCTAGTTTTCTGTTTGGCCTATATAAACTCCATCTCTTTGGGGATTTTGGCCAAGTTTTTTAAGGAGAAAAATTTCTGGTTTCTAGAGGTTTTAAAACAAGTTTTCAAAAGTGTTTGGGGCTTTAATTCTTCAATCTTTATTGTTTTAGGTTTTTGGAAAAATCAAAGAAAAGAATATTTTGGGAGATTTGTCTTGGTTTTCATTCTATATCTTTTGGAAGGATTTTCCCAAGTGATTTTCTTTGTTGCTAGTTTTCCAAACACCTAGTTTTCCACACTTGAGCTATCTTCTATCCTAAACTATTAGGATCTTTGTTTTGTGGAAAAAAAGAGAAAGAAAAAGAGAGTTTGTGGTTTTGAACCACTTGTTGTAAACCTCTTTTATTTGTTGTATCCCTCTTCGGTAGAGGTGATCGGAGTGGTATTGGTTTGCTCCCTCTTAGGTAGAGGTGGAGTTTGGTTGTTAGCCTCTTCGGTAGAGGTGTGTTGGTTGGTTGTTGTATTGGCTACGGGCCTAACCCCTCGGTTGTGAGGAGGTTGTTGTTTGAGAGAGGAGTTTGGTACTCCTAGAGTTGTAAGAAATCCTCTTTGGTAGAGGTTCCCTCGGTGGGAGTTGAGATAGTGGAAATCCTACACGGTGGTGTAGGCGGGGATGTAGAGCAAGGTGCTCGAACCTCGAAACAAATCTTGGTGTTTGCGTTGTGATCCATTGTCTCTCTAACTCTCTCTTATTATTGTGCAAAGCATCATACTCATCATCATATCATACTTGCTTGTGTTGAGCATTGATTCACTCATATCATATATTGCTTGTGTAGTGCCTTGCATTTCTTATTGTCATATCTATTATATGCTTGGCTTGATTGTGTGTATTTCATATTGCTTGGATTGCTTGTGTGTGTGCCTAACTTATACTCATCAAACAAGAGCTTCACATAGCACCTCAACCCATTTCAAGGGAATCAAGGGGAGTTAGTCAGAGCCTCGCAAGGGGAATTCGGCTACACTTGTTGTATTGTATTAGTTTGTGCATAATTTGCATTAGCTTCCGCATTTAGCGCACTTAGTTTGCATTTAGTTTCTTAGATTAGCAATTACACCTATTCACCCCCCCTCTAGGTGTTTTTTCAATTGGTATCAGAGCTAGTGCTCCTGATACTTAGGCTTAACATCCTAGGAGTGATCCATTTGCTTGCTAATCTCATTTGCACATTCATATATAGTTTACCATGGACTTCATGACCCCTCCTAGCTTTGACCCTTCCAACATTGATGTTTGGAAGTATAGGATGTCAATGTACCTAAAACCCTAGCTTTGCATGTCTTTCTTGCCGCCACCAAGAGATGTTATCTTGGTGATTGCAATCATATAGGGGCCAATGCACAAGCCCTAGAGGCCATTAGAAGCACTTTATCTAAAGATTATCTTTTATGTGTTTCTAACTTTGATTCCGCTTTTGTAGTGTGGAACAAATTGACAACCACCAACACCTCCAAGCTTCAAGTCCAAATCCAAGAAGAGGAATCTAGTGGAGAATCCAACTCTATATGCTACATGGTCCAAGGAATGACTCCCTTGAGGTACATTCGGAATCTCAACTAGATAGTAATGATTGTGCCAGTTCTTCAAATGATTATGTTGATCCTCATGCTTTGAATGAAGAACTTTCCATTGTTTGTGAAAAATTGATAGAAAAATATAATTTGTTGAAAAAGAAGAGTCTAGGAATTGAACAAGAAAATAAGAGTTTGCATGCTAGACTTAACAATATTTTGCAAGAGAAAGTTGAAGTCTATAATGAAAGGGATTCATTGAGATCTCAATTAGAACTTGCACTTAAAGAAATGAATTTTAAAATCTAAAAATGATTGCCATGTTCTTTTGAAGAAAAATGAAAACTTGTCTTCAAAAATTGATTTTGTTTTAAAAGAGAATGTTGATTTGAAAAATAAAATTATTTCTATTTCAAATGATTTAGATGTGTGTTTAAAGAAAAACATTGTTTTGCAAAATAAGATGGATGCACATGTTTGCCATGCTAGTGTAGCTTCTTCATCTAGTCTACCTAATGCATGTACCTCTTCTTCTAGGATCAATGATGATATTTGTATGTTAAAGAAGAGAGTAGATTGTTTGGGCTCCACTATGAGCCAATGTGCCATGAACACACACGCTTGGAAACCTTGGTTCGAAAGAAACAAGTTCCATCATCTATGCATGCACACCCATCACGGCATACACATGCTTCACACGGACACCATCAACACAAGTATGCTCATGTGTACACATGTACACATTGTGGCCGAAAAGGTCATCTTGCTAATTTTGTTTTGATAGATTAAATATTGATAATTTAGCAAAGAAATTTGTTTGGGTTAGAGAAGGGACTAACCCCCATGGACCCAAAAGAGTATGGGTACCAAAGACCACCCCTCCTATTATTTTTGATGTAGGTGTGGGCTCTCACATGACGTGAGAGTAATGACACCTTGGAGTGGATGCGTTCCGGACTTAAAGGAAATCAAATGGATGCATCACTTTCAAGGGAAGGTTGGTGGAGATGACCACCATGTTTTGGAGACAAGGAGAGTTGCTTCTTCGTTTTTGGTAACAATCTTTTACTCCATTTATTGTTTACATGCTTTTCATGTTCATAGTTTATAGCATGTTTTTATTATCATTGGATTAGTATGTTCATTCCATGTTTATTAGATCCTTGACATACATGTATAGTATTTGAGACACACATGCTTATATGATCCCACACTTAGTGTTCTCACTTATGTTTAAGCTATAATGTACATCATGAATCTAATACATGTGAATTCACATAATAATCATGTTTTAGTTTTTCATGATGACTTTTATCATGATGATTTGTATATGTGTTTTTGATGTTTCATGTTTTGAGTATATGTTTAGATGTTAGTTTTCATTAAGACTAGTTATATACTTGTACATAGAGTGGGCTACAAATAAATCTATATATGATAAGGATTGAATGCTTATTTGAACCCATTAGATGTGCTAGTATAGCCTAGTTTTTGATGATTCGTACATTTTAGACTTGTATTCACATTTTTGGATTCGATTTATGATTATGAGTTTCCATTTCATGTATATGTGTATTTTGCCAAACTTGAAGATATACATGTATACCCCTTGAGTCATTTGCCTTTCATGCAAATATCTATTATGGACTCAAAGTGTGTTTAAGGGATATGTATGTATACTTCTTGTGTTGACAAATCATACATATATCTTGAAATGAAAATTGCTTTGTTGAAAATTTAGCCTTACATGTTTTCATGTTTATGTGTCAATATTTAACTTCATGTATATGTCCATCTTATCCAAACTATTGACTATACATGAGTATCCTTTTTGAGCCACGTGCCTTAATGCATATATCTTGTGGACTCTTTATGTTTTGGATATGTATGTATACGTTAGTTTGTATTAGACATACATATGCCTTGAAGATTAGATAGTTTTGATGATTTTCGTGTTTTAAGGAATAATTGAGCTTAATGAAATATTTTTCATGATTATGATCTTCACATATTATTTGTACACTCATATCTATTGCTCATGTTTTGTTTCTCATGAGTTATGCTTTATTGGTTAGAGTGATGATTATCATGTGAATTTCAATTTTATTTTATTCCTTGCTTGAAGGATTTCGTGCTAGTTAACAAGTTTCTCATTTAACTAGTTGCGGTGTTCTTCATTTTGGTAGTGATTTTCAATAAAACTACATTTTCAAATCTATCTTTGAAAACCCCTACCTTCAAAGGGCGGTAGGATGGGAGATCATGTTCATGTATGCCCTAAATTGAAAATCTTTAAAACTTGAATTATGATTGGGTGGTAGATAATATGATGTATACACTTGAACTTATTGTTATGTCAATTGGTATCATTGAACTCTTTCAATTGGTATCATTTTGACCTTTTGTATACTCATATTTTTATTATGTATGTATGTATGCTTTAAATTTCAAGTATATCAATTTCTATTGGTATCTATCTTTCATACATATATATGTTTGTATTTATGCTAGTGCTTGAGTTTCAATTTTGTTTAAATTGATTACTTTTAAATTGTTATCAAGACTATGCATGTCTTTAGTTTGTATCTCATAAAGGGGGAGAAAATTTGATTTTGTATTTCAATTGGTATTTGTACTCCCACTCTTTATGATTAAAAGTTGTTATTTTGAACATATGATATCAACATCAAATTTGTTTATATATTTTCAAAATGAAATATATTCTTACAATTGGTATCTTATTTGAGATATTCAAAATTTGTTATGTTGTTTTACAATTTGGCAATTTGTTATGTCTAATATTCATGTTTTAGATATTCAAGATTTATGTTTAATTTCAATTGGTATCGATTGTTTTCATGATGATGATTTTCAATTGATATCTCAAAATTTTGTTTAAAGAAAATACACAAAAGTTTTGATTTGTATTTCCTATATGCATGGAGAGCTTAACATCTCTCTTACATATGGATTCATGTTGAGTATATTATAAATTGAGGAGCTTGACAACTCTTCTTTATATGATATACGTGTATAGGGGGAGCTTCACATCTCCTCTTATGCATTACATAATATGTGTTATGTGAATTGGGGCTTGTCATCCCTTCTTCATGTAATGCATATGTGTAGGGAAGCTAACTTAGCGTCTTCCTCTTCATGAATGTATATAGCATATAACATATATTGATTCTTATTTATTGGTATCAAGATGCTTCATTGACATATTTTTAATTGATATCATGTTTGTAGTCACCCCTTATTGATTTTGTTTTTTGTTTTAGACAAAAAGGGGGAGAACATTGTTTGCATTGTTTTGATTGACAAAAAGGGGAAGAAAGATTTTTACCCCTCATTTTATCTATGGTTTTAATTGTTTACCCCTTTGTTGATGATTGACAAAAGGGGGAGAAGTATTTAAGTTTTATATGCATGCTTATGTTTTATATGCATATATTATGCTTTAATCTCAAGAATATTAAGTTTAATTGATATATAGAGTTTGCTTGTAATTGGTATCTAGAGCTTATTTTGTTTTGAATATTCCATTTGATATCTAGAACCATTTATTGTTTATGCATATGCATGTTTCATGTTTAATATTCATTGCATATATTTATTGTTTATCCCTATGCATGAGTTAAGGGGGAGCTTCTTTGAAGCTTAACTTTAATCCATGCATATATAACTCCATGAGTTTTGTCATCATCAAAAGGGGAGATTGTTGGCCCAATGGCCTTCCACTCTAGTTTTGATGATGATCAACACTCATGTAGTTATGTTTACTAATATTCTTGTGTTTTAAGTTTCAGATCATTAACAGGATATTAGGTTGGTGATTAGCTTCAACAAGATGATTAGAAGCTATTCATGATGATTCCGGTGCCAAAGCTTAAAGATCATACCTTTGCACTTGGAGAATCACGGAGTTTGGACCGAGTCTACTTGAAGATGAAGATCGTCAAGAAGACTTAGGTATCTAGTTTTGAGTTTGTGTTTTAGATCCATATTTGTAAAGCTTAGTTTAGTTGATATGCTCAGTGCACAAAACACACACGTTTTATGATTTGATATTTGGTTTTTATGAATAGTTGATCAAAACAAGTTTACATATGGTATATGTATAGTAGATGTTTTTCTATTTATACATACATGCTTTAACTTGGTAAACAAACTTATTTTGATATCCCTATTCATGTTTTGGAAAAATCAGTTTGACAAATACAGGTTTTGTTTTTGATAAATTTGCAAGACTCTAAAATGAATTGATATGTTGATATATTGTCTTGAAATTTTTATCACATGTTTATGTTTTAACATAAAATGATAAAACAAGTTTTAGAAAAACATATTTTTAGAAAAACAGTTTTTATTGTGATTAAAACTATTTTTTAGATTTACTGTGAATTTATGGGATTTTTATTGAGTGAAAAGACCTATTTTCAAATCCCGTATCTGTGCAGATCTGCACTGTGCCTGCCAGGCCAGTTCGGTCGACCGGACCGGTCGACCGCACCAAGTGGCCGGTCGACCGGGTCGGTCGACCGATGTGCACAGACGTGCACGCTGGCTACACATTGTAGTCGGTCGACCGGACCGGTCGACCGAGTTGAGAGTTCAACTCTCAGGATGTTTCGGTCGACCGGGTCGGTCGACCGCTAGTGCCCAACGGTCACTTTTCTGACCGTTGGCGGTCGACCGGGCCGGTCGACCGACGCCTGTCAGAGCTGCCAGCTCAGCTCTAACGGCTAGTTTTCTGTTTGGCCTATATAAACTCCATCTCTTTGGGGATTTTGGCCAAGTTTTTTAAGGAGAAAAATTTCTGGTTTCTAGAGGTTTTAAAACAAGTTTTCAAAAGTGTTTTGGGGCTTTAATTCTTCAATCTTTATTGTTTTAGGTTTTTGGAAAATCAAAGAAAAGAATATTTTGGAGATTTGTCTTGGTTTTCATTCTATATCTTTTGGAAGGATTTTCCCAAGTGATTTTCTTTGTTGCTAGTTTTCCAAACACCTAGTTTTCCACACTTGAGCTATCTTCTATCCTAAACTATTAGGATCTTTGTTTTGTGGAAAAAGAAAGAGAAAGAAAAAGAGAGTTTGTGGTTTTGAACCACTTGTTGTAAACCCTCCTTTATTTGTTGTATCCCTCTTCGGTAGAGGTGATCGGAGTGATTTGGTTTGCTCCCTCTTAGGTAGAGGTGGAGTTTGGTTGTTAGCCTCTTCGATAGAGGTGTGTTGGTTGGTTGTTGTATTGGCTACGGGCCTAACCCCTCGGTTGTGAGGAGGTTGTTGTTTGAGAGAGGAGTTTGGTACTCCTAGAGTTGTAAGAAATCCTCTTTGGTAGAGGTTCCCTCGGTGGGAGTTGAGATAGTGGAAATCCTACACGGTGGTGTAGGCGGGGATGTAGAGCAAGGTGCTCGAACCTCGAAACAAATCTTGGTGTTTGCGTTGTGATCCATTGTCTCTCTAACTCTCTCTCTTATTATTGTGCAAAGCATCATACTCATCATCATATCATACTTGCTTGTGTTGAGCATTGATTCACTCATATCATATATTGCTTGTGTAGTGCCTTGCATTTCTTATTGTCATATCTATTATATGCTTGGCTTGATTGTGTGTATTTCATATTGCTTGGATTGCTTGTGTGTGTGCCTAACTTATACTCATCCAACAAGAGCTTCACATAGCACCTCAACCCATTTCAAGGGGAATCAAGGGGAGTTAGTCCAGAGCCTCGCAAGGGGAATTCGGCTACACTTGTTGTATTGTATTAGTTTGTGCATAATTTGCATTAGCTTCCGCATTTAGCGCACTTAGTTTGCATTTAGTTTCTTAGATTAGCAATTACACCTATTCACCCCCCTCTAGGTGTTTTTTCAGGTAGAACCCTCTTGTTACTTCTCAAACCGCCTTCACTTTGGAATTTCTTCTCGCCTGGTTCTGGAGATTCATTGAGAAGAAGGGAGGTATTAGGGTATCAGCACCCTGATTAGAGAAGCAGTTCTCTAAAAGTCTCTGAATTCAAGAGAATAGATCTCTGTTTGTAAACGCGGTGCGTCCTCTCGAGAAGTCTGCCGTCCCTTCCCGTGAAGTCGTCCAGAAGAAGTCTTTGCGTGTGTGGGAGGTCTTCGTGCGCGCCTCTCTCCTTGTGCCCCTGGTGGGCTATTTATAAGAAGAGCAAGGGTATAACTGTCCCTTAAAAATATAGAAACAGGTTGAATCAATCTGTTTAAATCTGGAAAGTGCCTTACTGCGAGGCTAGGATCAGCTTCTGTGAAGCTAGAAGTAGCAGGTCGGTTGATCCTCTTGATATGTTTTGATTATTTCCATATAGTTGAAAGATCTCCTCTGATCCTCTTACTCGTTTTAGGAGAGTCAAGAGATTATGGTAATCAACTGCCAAATTTAATCTCAGATTTGATCCTGATTGTATTTGATCTTGATCCGATTAAATTTGATCTCATCTGGAGATTTGAATGGTCAAAGGTTGACCATAGCAGACCCGCAGTGATTGGTCACTAATGTTGCACATTTAGCATCATATTTTCATACTTATTATAGAATAAAATCTGCATTGTCCTAATTAAATGTTTAATTTATTTGCAGGCCCATTCCTTAAGAAGATGAAGAGAAATGAGCCAAAAGCCCACCAAATTCTGAATTAAATCAGAATTAATTCGAGCTCAGTGAATCAGGGCAAAAATTAAGAGGTTGAAAACCGGTTGAGAAGAATCCTCTCAGAATCGATCGGTTAAGCCAAGAATCAAAGGCCATTTCATTACAATCCTGGACTCAAACGAGAAAACCAACTGAAGATAAATGCAGAAGGAAAAATCAGGGAGACCCACCAACAGGGTGTGGCCACCTGGCCACACCCTGGCCGCGGAAACGCGGCCAAAGCCGCGTTTCCGCGGCTTGGTTAAGGAGTTAGGGGAGCGTTTGCTCCCCCAATCTTCTCGGGATTCTCCCTTATGGTTTTTGCCTATAAATACAGGTTTCAGCTGAGCAAAAAAGGGACAACCATGCAGAGATAGGATTTAGTCAAGTTTTCATTCTTTGTAGTTTAGGTTTTTCTTTTCTTTTTATGTAATTTTAATTTGTATGTAAGTTTAGGTTAGATTGAGATTCATGTAAGTAAGAGAGAGAGGCTTATGTTGAGAGTGACACTGATGTACCCTCCTCCTTTCTTCCATCGTTTCAAGCAATAAAAGGTAATATGTTTATGTTCTTCTTTACTTTCATTTTCTTTTCTTTTTTCTACTTTACCTCTTTTGTTTCGATGAGCTTGCAAGTGAATCCAGAAGCATAAGTATAACGACGTTTTTGTGAGTGCCAACGATAATTCATGAAGATGTTCTCCTCCTCAAGATCCGTATCACTTCATTCTTGCTCGGCTTGATGATATAATGCGAACGGGGACTGAGATTGATCCTATGACTTATGCGTTGAACGCCTCCGAAGCAAGGTAGAACATGCAAGGGTTCCGAGTAAGTCATCAACCAAACTAGGTAAGTATTTCTTCAATCTTCTTTATTTTCTTTTATTTCTCTAGTATAGATCACCACATCTTCCAAATCTTTCATCATTTCTTTTCCAATTCATTTGTACATAGTCACTTTCTGATTCTCTCCACCTTCTCATTCTACCGTTTTCTTTCTAACTTTAACATAACTCGTTTTCATTTTCATTTCTTAAAACAAAGAAGAACTTTCGTTTTTCTTCATAAAGATTTCAATACAAAACTTTGAACGCTTCTATCGCAAACCCTCCTTGTGGATCACGACCCGCATAGCCACTTGCTATCGCGGTTAGAATTGAGCACTTGCACATGTTTATTCTTAAATTTGAAATTTTGTATTTTGTGTGCAGGTAAAGCTTCAATCAAATTTTGGCGCCGTTGCCGGGGAGGGTAACGGTTTTTTTATTGAAATCTGGTTTTTATTTGAATTTTTAGAACTAAACGAATCTTTCTTCTCTATTGCAGGTTACAGGGCAGGAAAAGCAGAAAAAAAGATTGCAGTAACATATAAGTGGTCTTGGGCCTCTGCTCTAGAAAGTAGAGACCAAGTGCCCTCTGATTTGCCGCAGTTTTCTCGGCCAAAGCAGCGGATCCGCGGCAAAAAGGAGTTTACTACTAACAGGTTTTGTGCAGGGTTGCTTACTTTGCAAAAACATAGCTGCTGCAAATCTTAATTCTTGTATTCTTTCACCAGGATCCTGCTAATAACTCAACAGTAAAACATTCGTTGAAAATTTTAAAAATTGATTAGATGTTTGCATTTTAGGCACGTGTCTTTTCAATTCATTTACTTTACTGTTGAAGAGTGCTGGAGTAAGGTACGTTCGCATTGCATCTAGAATAGGACTCATCTCTTGGTTGATTTATATCGCTTTGAGTGAATCTTGTTTACATATCTTGTACACTTGCACAAACTAATCTTAAGGGCACCAACCCATAACAAGATAAGGTGGGGATTTAATCACCCTTCCTTGGCCCAAAAAATTAGATTCCAAGCACTCACTAACCCGAGCCTAACTAAAATGAGAAGACGTTGGCTCTAGGGACATCTCAGACTCAATTAGGAGATTATCCTAAGGAGGAAAGGTGTTGGAATTTGACCCCTGCCAAATCAGTGTTTAGGAAGGGGATTAAGGGCTGAAAGCCTGAAGATTGGTGGTTATTTAATTAAGAACGTCTTTGACGGAAAACCTCCCACCAATCTTGCCCTGACCTGGCTGATTAGCTTGTGGTCAAAGTCTGCATTCTACCTCCCGTGGACAGTCTAACCAGTTAGGAGTCGTCTAGGTCATAGGTCTACCCTAACTTAGTTTAGAATTTTTTTTACTTATTTGTTTGCTTATTGTTTGTTTTTGTTTCTTTTTGTTTGTATTCTATTGTGTGATATGGCTTATAATAACAATTTTTTCAACTTTAATAGTAATCCATATTACACACCGACTTCTTTTTCGGATATTACCAACCCGGCATATCATAACTTTAACCAACCTAGTGTGTCGGATTGGTCTTATCCGAATCAATATAACCCATGTCCCCAATCTTATAACCATAATTTTCATGATAATTTCAACTCTTCACAGAGTCAATGGGGATTCACCTCCCCCGAGTCTAATTTTCAACCAATTTGTCCCCCTTATCCACCTAGTTCACAATATTCCCAAGAATCATACTCAGTTCCACCAGTCCAAAATAGAAAACCATCAATTTTGGAAAGGAGTATGCGTGAGTCCAAACAAAAATCACAAAATCTGATGGACTCACAATTTCACCACCAATTCCTAGACAACACTTCATCTTTTCATCAAAACAATGAACCCATCAACTATGAAAAGATGCTTGAAGCCATGACTCAGGCTCAAAATGCTCGTAATCGTGACATAGATATGATGGTCGAATCTCTATGTTCCCACCGTTTTACCAATTCTGATGTCGCTAACCATTCTGTTAGAGCCGAAGAGTCATGTTGTTTTGGAAATCAAAGTTCCATTTCAGAACAATCATTTCAACTTGCCCAAACTCCAAACATTGAAAATGATATTGACAGTTTGGCAAGTTATCCCTTTCCTGAAATTGAACTTGAAAATGAATATGATCATGAACCTCAACTTAGTGATTCAATTCTACTTCCTGATTCAATTATGACTCTGGTATCTTCACCTGATTTCAATCTTTTTTCCGAGTCAACATTGGATCCTGTGCCAATTCATAATGAAATTAAATTACCCATCTTTGATGATCATCATGTTGAACTTGACCAATTTTATAATTTTGAAAATCCTATTGACAAATTGGCAAGTTCTCATTTTTATGACATTGAACTCAATGAGAAATGTGACCTAGATTCTCAACTCTGTGATCCAGTTCAAATTCCTGAATCAATGTTAACTCCTGTTTTGTTACCCGACTTGAGTAATATTTTAGAGTCAGTTTTGATTCCTACACCCATCATTCTTGAACTTGAATCACCAATATTAAGTCACATTCCATTGATAGAAAATACATGTGGACTTGAGTTTCAACTTCTTGACTTAGACACACTTCTTGAATGAATCTCGACTCCTGAACCTTTACTTGACTTAAGTCACCTTCCTGAGTCGGTATTAGTTCCTGTACTTCCTGAGTCCAAGTCAATCATTCTAACTTTTCACACCCCATTTTGGGACAAGGCGGTTGACAAATTTGACTCCGAAATTAATTATGGAATTTGGAAATTAGATGGGGTTAAATATTTAATAAAAATCCTTTATGGATTCATCATTTTAATGGGTTATATTAGAGAAATTTCTGGTGGGTTCCTCCGAACCCAACGAAAAGTCGATTGGGCCGCATTTCGTGGACCAATCCGACCACCACCGGAACCACCACCTTAAGGTAACATTTTCCTTCCCTTTCTTCTTTTTCATGCATCTATGCATTAATTCTTACATTGAGGACAATGCATGAGATAGGTGTGGGGGAGGGTTCTAACATAACTTAGGTTTTTCTTTTTATATAAAAAAAATATTAACATTTTCTTTACTTTTAAAAACTTTTTGAAAAATAGAAACAATATTTTGACATATTTTTTGTAAGAAATTAAGTTAATTTTAAGGAATAGGAAAATCCAAATTAGGATTTCTTATACTTGGTCAAAATAAGATTATTTGTTTGATTTTTAGGGTTAGGAAGATAATTTGTCAAAGTAATTTAGTATTGATCTTTACCTTAATGAAATATGCACACTTCATACACTTACACACTTAGGGTTCAAAAACAAAGATTCTTATGTCTTATAAAAAAAAGAAAAAGAAAAAATATATATAAACAAATCTAATTATTGATTAGCTAGGTGCTTTGGCCTAAGCAAGCCTTAGTATTTATGCGAAAGATGATTAGATAAGTTTGAGAAAAAAATATATATATAAAAATCCTCTGATTAAGCTGGGTATTTGTGCCTAATTAAGCATAAGTATTCACGCCTAAAAGGGGTTCATATAATAAAATCCTTAGTTTTGTGGTCTTGTTTGCTCGAGTCCTTAAGTCCTTGGGGTGTTTTCTCACCCGGTGCCCTAAGACCGTTTGGTTTGGGAGTCATCGATTAAAGGCTCGTTACATGGGCAGATTAGAAAGCCTAATAGAACTAAGGAATAATACCACAATATATATATATATATATATATATATATATATATATATATATATATATATATATATATAGGCATAAGAGTTAGAGTTAATGAACCCTTCGTCGAAATTTTCACGATCACAAGGTGCATATGACTTAGGGTAAAGTAATAAACTAGATGAGAAGTACAATTTGACTCCTTACTTTGATTGATAATAAATTTTTGAATAGAGACTAAGTTTAGGAATGAAAATTTCAGTTTTCCTATAACTTATAGATTGCTTAAATCTTACAATTATATTTCAAATATTTTCTCTTTCAAAATGCTTTTCAAAAATAC
Organism: Agave tequilana; assembly: GCA_038442645.1. NCBI lineage: Eukaryota > Viridiplantae > Streptophyta > Magnoliopsida > Asparagales > Asparagaceae > Agave > Agave tequilana. The sequence continues at coordinate 22,916 of JAVJIF010016295.1, forward strand.
TATCTTTGTTTCTCTTTCTTTAAGGATTTTGTGGGTGTAATCCACTGAAAACCCTCACGAGACAAAACTCGTCCTCTTGGGGAAACCTAGAGGTTTAACGGCTTGTTGCACATGCTCAGTGCAATCGCGTGACCTGCGAAAGTGGTCTAATAATCCTCAGTATAGTTTAGTTGTTTTGCTCGAGGACGAGCAAAAGATAGGTATGGGGGTGTGATTGGTCACTAATGTTGCACATTTAGTATCATATTTTCATACTTATTATGGAATAAAATCTGCATTGTCCTAATTAAATGTTTAATTTATTTGCAGGCCCATTCCTTAAGGAGATGAAGAGAAATGAGCCCAAAAGCCCACCAAATTCTGAATTAAATCAGAATTAATTCGAGCTCAGTGAATCAGGGCAAAAATCAAGAGGTTGAAACCGGTTGAGAAGAATCCTCTCAGAATCGATCGGTTAAAGCTAAGAATCAAAGGTCATTTCGTCACAATCCTGGACTCAAACGAGAAAACCAACTGAAGATAATACAGAAGGAAAAATCAGGGAGACCCACCAACAGGGTGTGGCCACCTGGCCACACCCTGGCCACGGAAACGCGGCCAAAGCCGCGTTTCTGCGGCTTGGTTAAGGAGTTAGGGGGAGCGTTTGCTCCCCCAATCTTCCCGGGATTCTCCCCTTATGGGTTTTGCCTATAAATACAGGTTTCAGCTGAGCAAAATGAGATGACCATGCAGAGATAGGATTTAGTTAAGTTTTCATTCTTTGTGGTTTAAGTTTTTCTTTTCTTTTTATGTAATTTTAATTTGTATGTAAGTTTAGGTTAGATTGAGATTCATGTAAGTAAGAGAGAGAGGCTTATGTTGAGAGTGACACTGATGTACCCTCCTCCTTTCTTCCATCGTTTCAAGCAATAAAAGGTAATATGTTTATGTTCTTCTTTACTTTCATTTTCTTTTTCTTTTTTCTACTTTACCTCTTTTGTTTTCGATGAGCTTGCATGTGAATCCAGAAGCATAATTATAACAACGTTTTTGTGAGTGCCAACGATACTTCATGAAGATGTTCTCCTCCTCAAGATCCGTATCACTTCATTCTTGCTCGGCTTGATGATATAATGCGAACGGGGACTGAGCTCGATCCTATGACTTATGTGTTGAACGCCTCCGAAGTAAGGTAGAACATACAAGGGTTCCGGGTAAGTCATCAACTAAACTAGGTAAGTATTTCTTCAATCTTCTTTCTTTTCTTTTATTTCTGTAGTATAGATCACCACATCTTCCAAATCTTTCATTATTTCTTTTCCAATTCATTTGTACATAGTCACTTTCTGATTCTCTCCACCTTCTCATTCTACCGTTTTCTTTCTAACTTTAACATAACTCGTTTTCATTTTCATTTCTTAAAACAAAGAAGAACTTTCATTTTTTCTTCATAAAGAATTCAATACAAAACTTTGAACGCTTCTATCGCAAACCCTCCTTGTGGATCACGACCCGCATAGCCACTTGCTATCACGGTTAGAATTGAGCACTTGCACATGTTTATTCTTAAATCTGAAATTTTGTATTTTGTGTGCAGGTATAGCTTCAATCACGCAGCGGCGCTGCCCGCATCGAGCTCGCAGCGGAGCTGGAAGGACCATATGACGAAGTCAGAAGACAGCTCTTCAGCGGAGCTAGATATCGTCTGTGGCGAATCTACCGCATACCCTTCTGCGCGGTTGGTGTGGCTTCAAACGAAGCTAACTCTCTGCGTAGTTAACTTGAGCAGTTCAGGCGAAGCTATGAGTTAGCTTCCTGACGGAGTTGTGAATGGCTTCAAGGTGAAGTTGGATGATCTTAGCCTCTCAGGCGAGGTTGTCCCTTTGGGCTCATGTGATGCTAAGTGCTAGCATCTTAGACCTGCTGAGGTCTGTTTAGAGACAATCTGGGCTTACTGTCTGATCAGTAGAATCCAATTTGCTTCTTTGTCCCTCGGAGATGGGTGAGGACTGGTCGTCAGCTTATCTGTCACTTGTCTTTTGTAAATGTCAACAAGTTTAGACATCGTTCGGACCAATAAGAATCTTTTCTTTTTTAAGTGTTAACAACTCTCTCATCCATCTCTCTCCCTCTCAAATCCTCCCTCTCAGCCGCTCTCTCACCCCCCCTCTATCTCGATCTCTCCATCTCAAATCCCCCCTCTCGACCGTCTCTCCTGACCCTCCTCTGGTTCCTCTCCAGACCCTCCACCACTCGATCTCTCTCCCCCCCCAAGAAATCCCCCCTCCATGGCCTCCTCTCAAGAGCCACCTACGATGCCTATTCGGGTCCTCCCCGGCCCGATCTCTATCTCCCCCCCAACAAACCCCTCCTCCTCGGCCTCCTCTCCAGAGCCCCCTCTGCGGCTCTCCGGAGCCTTCCCCGCTCCGACCTCTCTCTCTCTCCAAGAAATTTGACCGCCTCCCCTCCGCGCGCAAGCCACGGCAAACCCCTCTTAAGAGAGCACCCTCTCTCCCATCCAACGAGGCCCCCCTCCGGCGAACCTCAAGGTAATACTCTTCTTATTTTCTTATATTTTGTAAAATTGTTATTTTTTAAACTCTAAATTTACAAAAAATTGATTTGATGCTTGATAGATAGTTTAGAAAAATTTGTGAAATTTGTTAAAAAATACTAACTAGTTTAGAAAAAATTGTGAAATTGTTGATTTGATGCTAAATAGGCGAAATTAGTGAAATTTGTGTTTGTATGCATGATGTGTGAAGTGTGCAAAATTGGTGAAAAAATTGGTACTAAATGTATGCTAAATTGCTGGAAAATGGTGCTAAATGTGTATTAAATTAGCGAAATTTGTGTGTGTATAAGTGATGTGCGATGTGTGTATTCAAGTGTGTAATGTACATGTATGTGTTCGTTTGTCTGTTTCTGTGTGTGTGTGTGTGTATGTGTGTGTGTGTGATGTGTGTCATGATGTGTGTGTGTGTGCTTATACATGTGTGCATTTGTAGTGTGTGCCTTGTGGATTGAAAATTAATTTTGATTGAATTTTTTTATGTCATATTATATCAAAAATTAGTTTCTTGTCTTTTATATCTAAAGATGGATCGGAAATGATTCCATGTTGATTAGTTAAGTACCGAATATGAGAAATGTGTAGAGGAGTTTTATCAACTTTATTGTTGAGCATGCAGACAATCCTAACCATAATAATTGTCCGTGCATAAAATGTGGATGTTTTGATAAAGTTACAGTTAAAGTATTAAGGGACCATTTATTCATTAATGGGTTTGATACAAGTTATACAAGATGGATATGGCACGGTGAGAGTGCAAGAGAAGATGGACTTATTAATTCTAGTGATAGAAGATATGATGAAAGGAAAGAAATCGAATATGATGAGGGTGAAAAATTAGAAGATATGATGCATGATGTAGATGAATACTTTGAGAATCATTCACACTTATCCAAAAGCTTGAAGAATAATGTAGAAAATTTTTTATATGTTAGTTTTAAATTCACTAAGTTGTCTGCAGTGTTGAGATTATATAATTTGAAAGCGAAAAATGGGTTGAGTGATAAGAGTTTTACATTCATACTCAAACTCTTAAAAGATATGATTTTTCGGGAAAAGAACTTCTGGATCTCACGTATGAGGCCAAGAAAATTATGTGCTCTATGAGTATAGATCATGAAAATATACATGTTTGCTCTAATAATTGTATTTTGTACCAAAAAGATTATAAATATTTAGAAAAATATCCGGTGTGTGGAAGGTCACGGTACAAAACAAATGAAAAATCCTGCTAAGGTATTATGGTATTTTCCTATAATACCTTGATTTAAACGTATATTAAAGAATGCAGAATATGCGAAGAGCTTGATGTGGCATTCAGATGGGAGGATTATTGATAGTATGTTGTGGCATTCGGCTGATTCTCCGCAATAGAATATGATTAATGGAATGTTTTCTGAATTTGGGAGTGATGCAAGGAATCTTCGGCTTGGCCTTTTGACTGATGGAATGAATCCACATGGAATATGAGCAGCACACACATTACATGGCCAGTTTTGTTGCTATTTATAATCTTCCTTCATGGTTGTGCTGAAGCGCAAGTTTCTTGTGATGTCATTGCTGATATCGGTACCTAGACAGCAGGAAAGTGATATAAATATTTATTTGGCACCTATTATTGAGGACCAAAGATAATGCGGGAAGAAGAGATAGAAGTATTTGATGCATATCGCTAAGAACTTTTCACACTTCTATGCTTTGAACAATCAATGATTTTTCAACATATGGTAACTTGTCGGGTACAGTGTGAAAGGACACAAAGCATGTCCTGTATGTGCAGAAGACACATTTTCTATTCAATTAAGGCATAGGAGAAGACAGTATATCTTAGTATCGGAGATTTTTTGCCTGTGTCACACCATTATCTGAGGCTGCAGAAAGCGTTTAATGGGTCTAGAAAAGGAGAAAGAACTCCAAAAGTTCTGAATAGTGAACAAGTATATTAAAGGGTGAAATATCTTATGCCAAGTTATGAAAAAGTGAAGCAAAATATAATTAAAAAATTATATAGAAGAAGCGATCAATATTTTTTTACCTCTCGTATTGGAAGTGTTTATTTTGTGAGACATTGCCTTGAGTTATGCATATTGAGAAAATGTGTGTGATGGTATTATTGAAACATTACTCAATATACCCGGTAAGACTAAGGATGGAGTCAAAAGTAAGCTGAATTTGGTTGAAATGAGTTTACATGAGCAGTTAGCACCTGAGCAGATGGAGAAAAATACGTATTTACTGCCAGCATGTTCTACTTTATCTAGAAAGGGGAAGATAGAATTTTGTCAGTGTCTTGCTAGGATTAAGATCCCAAGAAGTTTCTTATCAAATATTCAAAGCCTCGAATCAATGAAAAAAATTAAAGTTTTTTGGTTTAAAATCTCATGATTATCATGCATTGATACAACAGTTGCTCCCGGTGGCTATACATTCTATACTTCCGAAACATGTCTGCCATGTCATTACCCAACTATATTTTTTCTTCAATACAGTATGTAGCAGGTAATTGATCCTGAAAAACTGGATTAGTTGCAGAAAAATATTATGGTTACGTTGTGTCAGCTTGAGATGTATTTTCACCTTTAGTTTTTAATATTATGAGGATCTAATTGTTCACTTCGTTAGAGAGATTAAACTATATGGTCTGATCTTCTTAATATGGATGTATCCATTTAAGCAATACATGAAATATTAAAAAGGCATGTGAAAAATTGTAATCGACCTGAAGGATGCATTTTTGAATGTTACATATATGAAGAGGGGATTGACTTCTGTAGTAAATACTTAATCAATATTGAAGTCATAGGACTTCCTAAGTCTCGCTTTCTTAAGAGAAAAAAATGACAATAACAAAATTAGGCAATTGATGGTTACTATTAGTCAAGACTTATTGTGTCAAGCACATAGATATGTCTTGACTTTTGTATAAAATAGCATATGATCTATATAAGGCGCATCAATCCAGTTAGATCAAGGAGGAAGAAGTGGTAGCAAATGAGCACAATAAATCATTCATTAATTGGTTAAGAAATTGAATTGATGTTCAATTAACATATTCATCAAATTTTATTTCTGATATTTTGAGATGGTTAGCACTTGGATCTCACATGATTATGTCATCTTATAATGGGTGTTCTATAAACAATTACTATTTTTATACATAAGCACACAATGGTAAGTGAACCATATAAAATAGTGGCGTGACTTTAGTGGCCTAAAAAAAATGCATATTTCCAACGTCAAAGACAAAAATTCAGTATTTGCAAGCATGTCATACTATAAGATAATTTAGGACATATAGGAGCTAGATTATACAACATTTCGTGTTCCTATATCCGATGTAGTTTGGTGGAGAATAACCATGATATGAAAGTCGATGATTCAAGATTCATTCTAGTTGATCTTGACAATGTTGTCATAAAGAGTATAAATTCATATTGACATTACAAGTAAAACAAGTTCTTTATATTATAGATCATGCCGATAAAAAATGGTCCATTGTTCTTTCGGCAAAGCCAAAAAATACTAATGATCGTCATGATGAGAATAATATTGGAGATAACATTGATGATGTTCATTCTTTTTTTATTGAATTAACCACCAGGAATAATATCGATATTACTGAGGGTGATGTAGAGAAAATATCTACATACGAGAAGATCATTTTGAAGGAATTTTGATTGAGTAAACTAGTAAAAAAAAGAAAACATAAAAGTAGATTTTGCATATTTGTTTTAATTTTTATGTTCATTAGTTGTTTATTTTTTTCGTTAGTAGTTTGCATTTTTAATACTTGCTTATTTTTTAAAGTTGCTAATTTTTTATTTAATTCTGCTTTTAACAGGCATATGACTTCATCGGAGTCGAGCAGTGAAAATCTCAAAAGATGACTTGAGGCCCCACGCACATGAGAGAGCCACTGTCATTGAGATCTCGGGATGTACGACTTGCAGTGAAATTTAACAATGCAAATATTCCACTAGGTAAGAAAGGGCAAAAATTAGAGAGCTATATTGGATGTGTCACTCATGAGAAAGTCTCTATTAACTTTTCTAATTGGCGTTTGGTCCCAAGGAGTTAAAGAATAAGCTTAGGGATGATATTTTGGTAAAAAAATTTATAACTGTAATTTTGAATAGCTGAATTTACTATTTTTTGTCTTTCTTTTCTAATATTTTTGTTACTTATTGCAGACTACATTTGAAATAGTAGATCACTAGAAGAAAAATATTTTGAAAGACGATGAGAAAAAATAGAAAGATTTTAAAATTAATTTGACAAGGCATTACATTAGCAAAGGTTTAATTGAGAGTCCACCATCAAAATATGATTTTATTGAGAAAAAAGTTTGGGATGACTTTGTAGCATCACTACAACTTTAGAGTTTCAAGTTAACACAAAATAATTTCTAACACAGAATAATTTCAAATTATGTTTGGATAACTTATTAAATAATTTTTTAATAGGCCAAAAGTCAAAAGAGAAGTGTAACGCCCCGATCCCGGCGATACGGGGACGTCACTGCGACGTATATACGTAAGTCCGAATTACCTTCCCGTATATACGCTAAGCATCAGTACAGACAAGAATCAGAGTACGGAAGCATATGGTGCATTATACATTCCAACACATATATATAATCACAGAGTTATCACCAGAGGTGATGAATATTATAATAATAATACATCACAGATATGCGCAAATGCGAGAGTACAAGAGATATACATATGTGAACGGTACAAAAGGGAGCTCACATACAGGTATACAAGGAAAAGTACAAGTATGAATAGAAAAAGGGCACTCACGAGTTTGCTAAGGGAAAACTCGAGAGGCATACAGGGGGTCTGGAAGGATGGAGCTCTGAAAGGTCGGCTGGAGGTCCACGCCACCGCTGCGCTACTCTGAGCAGCAACAGGGAGAAGCCGCGCTCTAAGCTCCATGACCTGGACATGAGAATCCAGGGGAGTCAGTGAAACTCCCCAGGCGAGTAGGATGCAAAAGCCAGGTGGCGAGCCAAGGGTGAGTACAAGAGTCAAGTACAGAAGACAGGAGGGTTAGAACACAAATGAAGTATATATAAGAACGGGTATAACGTAACAATCGTAAAACAGGAAATCCGAAGTAAAACTGATCACAAGCAAAATTGATTGTATACGCTTAGGTTACGGTCCCATGAGACTAATACATCGAAGGAATAATCCAAACAAGGAAACCCTCATCTATATACCTTTATCTCATGCCACAGAAATCCAAGCGTATAGAATCAGAGTTGCAAAGTAGTCATAACAAGAATACATAACAGATGTGACAAGAGTGCATAACAGGTATCAAAACAGGAATCATAACAGTAATCATAACTGGGGTCACAGGAAACACCTATTATTATTATTACTCGTCTGACCCATATATCTCGGTATGTGACCTGGTGTACGGCCAACCCACATACATCCGTATATAAGCAAGTCGAGGGTTGTTAACGGAAGTAGATGGAGAACTGATAGAACTTCTTATAGTGGTTTCCATACACCTGGAACCGGCTTTGGAGGCCCAAAGTCCCCCTATTCAGTAATTTCAGATTCACTACCGCCAGTACATATATATATATATATATGTATATACATACTTTTATACCCCACCACTATAAGCAAGATATCATTCCGGCATCCATCACTTCCTCCCATACCCATACAAGTTGTCCTTTTTATAGCTTATGAACATAATTATCAGATTTCGGGAATGAGCAATATCATAACAGTAATACATAACAGTGTTCAGTACATAACAGTAATCAGGTACTACATTCCCTTTATCGTGATAATTATAAGAATCGGTGTATCATGCTTGGTGTCAAGAGATAGCATGATAAATGGTGATGTATATCAAGTAATCATGCATAACAATGGATTGATAATAAGTCTGGGTAAGTCATGACATAACAAGATGGTCTTGCCAGATAGTGGCATGTCAGGTGGTCAGGTGATAACATACTGGAAGTTAGGTGATATACATGTGTTAAAAGCAAGCATGCAACTGATATGTCTGAGGCAATAACATGGCAATGATAACATAGCAGAAATCTAGAAGTCAACGACCACGAAGGGTCGGCCACGCATGGTATAAAAGCATCAAAAGATATATAGACATGAAATGAAAATAGGAAGTGAAATACTTATCGTCCCGATGAAATGGGAAACCCAAATAGAGATAAGAGAAGAGCGAGACTACTCGCATACAAGAAAGTAGCGAGTGAGAATACTCGCCTAAACCTCAAAGCGCCGAAAGATCCGAAATCCACGAAATCCGGGGCACGCCATAAACTATGATATATATATGTAGAGTGAAGAGGAGAAAGAAAGAGAGAAGTGAAGATGATGTTAGTCAAGATACAAGTCAAGAGTATAATATACAACATATAAACCAAGTATAAGATCCAAGTTTGAGAAGGTAAATAACTGTAACAAACAGACAGAATTAGTCGACTAGGGTAGGATGAGTAGTCGACTAATAAAGGGGTTAGTCGACTAACAGTCTGGTATAGTCGACTAATACTGGGTTCCAGAGAGTTGATATTCTGATTCAGGAAAAGTTAGTCGACTAGGGTCATAGGGGTAGTCGACTAACAGACATGACAAGTCGACTGATAGTTAGGCTAAGTCGACTAATACTGTGATACAGAGAGTTAAGTTTTTGGTTCAGGAAAAGTTAGTCGACTAGGGTCAAGGGTGTAGTCGACTAAGGGTCTCTAGTCGACTGGTAATTTGGTCTAGTCGACTAAAACTGTGTTTCTGAGAACTGGTTTCACAGGACATGGTAGATTAGTCGACTAATGGTTAGGTCTAGTCGACTAATCGACTGGAAACAGCAAACAGAACAGATTTTCTAGGGTTTGTGTTTGATGACTAATTAATCATGGATTTGAAGACATATTTGTACAAGATATGAAAATACAAACATACTAAGAATAAATCAAGTCTAGATGAGGAAGATTACTCACCAAATTGATGATGGAGAGGAAGAGGAAAGGTAGAGTTGGTGATGATCCTTGAGGAAGAAGGAGATGGAGGAGTTGTTGTTGTTGGTGATGGAGGAGGTGGAGCTTGGCCGGAGTTGGGAGGAGTCCTCGCCGGCGACGTGGCCGAGGTGGCTGGCCGGAGGTTGGGTCGGCCGGTTCTCTTGGAGAAGAAGAAGAAGAAGAAAGAAATGAGAGGAGAAAAGAAAGAAAGGAAAAAATAGAAATGTAAAGGGAAGTTTATATAGGTTTGAGATTTTGTAAAGGAGTTGCAATTTAAACAAAAGAGAGGGACTTAATTGCAAATAAGGGAGGATGAGGTGTCTCCTCTAGCCACACTTGGCAAGCCATGGAAGAGAGAGAAAAGAGATGCATTTAATGGAGGAAGTAGGTGGAAGTGTGTGGTGTTGGAATTTAGGAGGAAGTGGGATTTTTGGAAAATAGAAAAGCTTGTGGTTGTGGAGGAAGGAAAAAGGAAAAGGAAAAAGAAAAGAAATTACAATGAGAAGATATTTCTCTTTGACTTGAAAGATGAAAATATTGAAAAGGCTGATTCCCGGGTTTAAATCATGGATGCGGAAAACATTTCGGAAAATGCCGGAATCGTCCGAAATTCAAGTATCTCGGAACGACCCGAAATAATTATCAAAAATCAAGAATATTATACTAAGTATCATAGTGAAATCCGTTCGAAGAAATACTTTATAGTTTTAAAACTAAAATCCTGGAATCAATAATTTACCGACTCCGTTGGAATTTTCATAAAATCATAAAATCCTCAGAAAAAGAATGTAGGTAGAAAATATGATTCTAAGGAATAAAGCCTAAAGGACCATCATGAAATTCCAAACTGTTTGAGAATTAAAAATCCAGGAATCGGTCAGCGGCACTGGCCGACACCGGTTTTGAAGACTTTCATTTTAATTCCAGAAAAATCTAGAAAATCATAGAAAATATATAATATTGGAAAATGATATTTAAAACTAAAATCGGTCAATTCTAATTATCAGAATGTCTAAATCGAGTAATACTCTAGGATCGGGCCTTCGGTTCAGACTAGGGCTGACTCCGAATCCACGAATCCAATTCCAAGACAAAACAACCATATAAGGAATTCATAATACAAAAATAAATACAGGAAACAAATCGAAAAAATACGATCGAAAAATCTGAATACGCAACTAAGTACGTATTCCGGGAACGGGGTATTACAATCCACCCACCTTACAAAAAATTGCGTCCTCGCAATTTCGTTAAGGGGTAAATTGAATACAAAGGGGACAGCGGTGGAATTTATACCAATTAAGATATGAAGCACTAGAGGTAGGGCTCTCAAGTCGACTGTACAATAATCATCCTCCGCACTTCCGGCTGTATAAATCTTCGAATAATGCTGAATAATACTGCTGATGTCGTGGCTGTGCAATAAATGAGCCAGAATACCGAAGATAAAGAAAACCCTGATAGTCCTGAGCATCATAATAAAGAAGACCGATAATTAAGAATCCCGAATACCAAGCATCAATCACTCTGAAGAGAATTCCGACTGCTGTCTTCTGAAAGATAGCCAGATTAGAATAAATCTGGAGAATACCAAGCTTCATAGAATTGACCGAAGAGATCATATAATAGCTTCATTCTGAACCAGCCACTACCTCTCTAGTCTAGTCATATCTTAAAATAGTATAAGGCTTCATAAAACCAAAACCAAAACAGGGAAAGGATAGGAAGGATTTAGGAATCAAAGGAAAGATAGTCAAGAAATAGATAACTCTGCACTTGTAGTTGGAATGTATAACCAAGACTCATGTATTCCAGTTGCAAATTTCATTACCATTAATTTGCCCTCTGGACGTACTGAGGAAGTTAGAGCCTAAGCTCTGATACCAACCTGTAACGCCCCGATCCCGGCGATACGGGGACGTCACTGCGACGTATATACGTAAGTCCGAATTACCTTCCCGTATATACGCTAAGCATCAGTACAGACAAGAATCAGAGTACGGAAGCATATGGTGCATTATACATTCCAACACATATATATAATCACAGAGTTATCACCAGAGGTGATGAATATTATAATAATAATACATCACAGATATTCGCAAATGCGAGAGTACAAGAGATATACATATGTGAACGGTACAAAAGGGAGCTCACATACAGGTATACAAGGAAAAGTACAAGTATGAATAGAAAAAGGGCACTCACGAGTTTGCTAAGGGAAAACTCGAGAGGCATACAGGGGGTCTGGAAGGATGGAGCTCTGAAAGGTCGGCTGGAGGTCCACGCCACCGCTGCGCTACTCTGAGCAGCAACAGGGAGAAGCCGCGCTCTAAGCTCCATGACCTGGACATGAGAATCCAGGGGAGTCAGTGAAACTCCCCAGGCGAGTAGGATGCAAAAGCCAGGTGGCGAGCCAAGGGTGAGTACAAGAGTCAAGTACAGAAGACAGGAGGGTTAGAACACAAATGAAGTATATATAAGAACGGGTATAACGTAACAATCGTAAAACAGGAAATCCGAAGTAAAACTGATCACAAGCAAAATTGATTGTATACGCTTAGGTTACGGTCCCATGAGACTAATACATCGAAGGAATAATCCAAACAAGGAAACCCTCATCTATATACCTTTATCTCATGCCACAGAAATCCAAGCGTATAGAATCAGAGTTGCAAAGTAGTCATAACAAGAATACATAAGATGTGACAAGAGTGCATAACAGGTATCAAAACAGGAATCATAACAGTAATCATAACTGGGGTCACAGGAAACACCTATTATTATTATTACTCGTCTGACCCATATATCTCGGTATGTGACTTGGTGTACGGCCAACCCACATACATCCATATATAAGCAAGTCGAGGGTTGTTAACGGAAGTAGATGGAGAACTGATAGAACTTCTTATAGTGGTTTCCATACACCTGGAACCGGCTTTGGAGGCCCAAAGTCCCCTATTCAGTAATTTCAGATTCACTACCGCCAGTACATATATATATATATGTATATACATACTTTTATACCCCACCACTATAAGCAAGATATCATTCCGGCATCCATCACTTCCTCCCATACCCATACAAGTTGTCCTTTTTATAGCTTATGAACATAATTATCAGATTTCGGGAATGAGCAATATCATAACAGTAATACATAACAGTGTTCAGTACATAACAGTAATCAGGTACTACATTCCCTTTATCGTGATAATTATAAGAATCGGTGTATCATGCTTGGTGTCAAGAGATAGCATGATAAATGGTGATGTACATCAAGTAATCATGCATAACAATGGATTGATAATAAGTCTGGGTAAGTCATGACATAACAAGATGGTCTTGCCAGATAGTGGCATGTCAGGTGGTCAGGTGATAACATACTGGAAGTTAGGTGATATACATGTGTTAAAAGCAAGCATGCAACTGATATGTCTGAGGCAATAACATGGCAATGATAACATAGCAGAAATCTAGAAGTCAACGACCACGAAGGGTCGGCCACGCATGGTATAAAAGCATCAAAAGATATATAGACATGAAATGAAAATAGGAAGTGAAATACTTATCGTCCCGATGAAATGGGAAACCCAAATAGAGATAAGAGAAGAGCGAGACTACTCGCATACAAGAAAGTAGCGAGTGAGAATACTCGCCTAAACCTCAAAGCGCCGAAAGATCCGAAATCCACGAATCCGGGGCACGCCATAACTATGATATATATATGTAGAGTGAAGAGGAGAAAGAAAGAGAGAAGTGAAGATGATGTTAGTCAAGATACAAGTCAAGAAGTATAATATACAACATATAAACCAAGTATAAGATCCAAGTTTGAGAAGGTAAATAACTGTAACAAACAGACAGAATTAGTCGACTAGGGTAGGATGAGTAGTCGACTAATAAAGGGGTTAGTCGACTAACAGTCTGGTATAGTCGACTAATACTGGGTTCCAGAGAGTTGATATTCTGATTCAGGAAAAGTTAATCGACTAGGGTCATAGGGGTAGTCGACTAACAGACATGACAAGTCGACTGATAGTTAGGCTAAGTCGACTAATACTGTGATACAGAGAGTTAAGTTTTTGGTTCAGGAAAAGTTAGTCGACTAGGGTCAAGGGTGTAGTCGACTAAGGGTCTCTAGTCGACTGGTAATTTGGTCTAGTCGACTAAAACTGTGTTTCTGAGAACTGGTTTCACAGGACATGGTAGATTAGTCGACTAATGGTTAGGTCTAGTCGACTAATCGACTGGAAACAGCAAACAGAACAGATTTTCTAGGGTTTGTGTTTGATGACTAATTAATCATGGATTTGAAGACATATTTGTACAAGATATGAAAATACAAACATACTAAGAATAAATCAAGTCTAGATGAGGAAGATTACTCACCAAATTGATGATGGAGAGGAAGAGGAAAGGTAGAGTTGGTGATGATCCTTGAGGAAGAAGGAGATGGAGGAGTTGTTGTTGTTGGTGATGGAGGAGGTGGAGCTTGGCCGGAGTTGGGAGGAGTCCTCGCCGCGACGTGGCCGGAGGTGGCTGGCCGGAGGTTGGGTCGGCCGGTTCTCTTGGAGAAGAAGAAGAAGAAGAAAGAAATGAGAGGAGAAAAGAAAGAAAAGGAAAAAATAGAAATGTAAAGGGAAAGTTTATATAGGTTTGAGATTTTGTAAAGGAGTTGCAATTTAAACAAAAGAGAGGGACTTAATTGCAAATAAGGGAGGATGAGGTGTCTCCTCTAGCCACACTTGGCAAGCCATGGAAGAGAGAGAAAAAGAGATGCATTTAATGGAGGAAGTAGGTGGAAGTGTGTGGTGTTGGAATTTAGGAGGAAGTGGGATTTTTGGAAAATAGAAAAGCTTGTGGTTGTGGAGGAAGGAAAAAGGAAAAGGAAAAAGAAAAGAAATTACAATGAGAAGATATTTCTCTTTGACTTGAAAGATGAAAATATTGAAAAGGCTGATTCCCGGGTTTAAATCATGGATGCGGAAAACATTTCGGAAAATGCCGGAATCGTCCGAAATTCAAGTATCTCGGAACGACCCAAAATAATTATCAAAAATCAAGAATATTATACTAAGTATCATAGTGAAATCCGTTCGAAGAAATACTTTATAGTTTTAAAACTAAAATCCTGGAATCAATAATTTACCGACTCCATTGGAATTTTCATAAAATCATAAAATCCTCAAAAAAAGAATGTAGGTAGAAAATATGATTCTAAGGAATAAAGCCTAAAGGACTATCATGAAATTCCAAACTGTTTGAGAATTAAAAATCCAGGAATCGGTCAGCGGCACTGGCCGACACCGGTTTTGAAGACTTTCATTTTAATTCCAGAAAAATCTAGAAAATCATAGAAAATATATAATATTGGAAAATGATATTTAAAACTAAAATCGGTCAATTCTAATTATCAGAATGTCTAAATCGAGTAATACTCTAGGATCGGGCCTTCGGTTCAGACTAGGGCTGACTCCGAATCCACGAATCCAATTCCAAGACAAAACAACCATATAAGGAATTCATAATACAAAATAAATACAGGAAACAAATAGAAAAAATACGATCGAAAAATCTGAATACGCAACTAAGTACGTATTCCGGGAACGGGGTATTACAAGAAGGAAACTTCGAAAGAAATTTAAATTTCCGCATTTGATGTCATAAAGGATATGGGCGCCTGAAACAAGATCTGATAAGCATATAATTTTTTTTTGCTATTTTTTAATGTTTACATATAGATTATTACTGATATCTTGTATGTTATTTTGTACAATAGATTGCTCAGGAATCATAAGAGAGTGATTCAATAGTAATGTCAATTCCTCGACATGACTTGTGAAAAGTTACTAGACTTAAAAAAGATGGTTTATATATCAATGAAAAAGTAGCACAAATTGCAAATAGAATTATAAGTGCTTTAATTTAAAATGAGTTATTAGGATACTATAGCCAATACAATCTTAATATTTTTCTAAGTGTTAACATTATAATCTTTTTTCTTAGGATTCTCTTGCTGAGTCAGTGTCGTAGGTAGAAATTCATCCACGAGGGATGAATGACATACTAGGCATGACGCTGGGTCTCGAACACCCCGGTCGTGTTAGAGGCGTCGAATATGGGACCACTATTGCCAGCTACTTCCATCAACCTCAGGGACGTTGATCCTCTGCTTGAAGCGATGAGGTGTAAAGGTTGGTGGATGCCCAGGTGAAGAAAATGCTCCCAGAGCTTGCTGACATAGTGAGGCAACAGCTCTAAAGGTCATCTCAGCCTCTACCGTCCTATTATGAGCAGTATCGTTCTTCACCCTATTATGAGTAGCCTGTTATCCTCAACCGTATAGCAGGCACGATTCTTACTCGGTGTCAATAAATTTATCCCAAATTTCAAAGGTAATATTACTTTATAATTTATTTTGTTATCGATCCTATTTGTTAACATCATGCTTATTATTATTTATGTTATAAGATGAATTTCTTCCCTTTGATTTCGCCACCAGAGTTAATGGGATAATAATTGTTGTGGCTCGCGGAAGAGCGTACAATACCAATGGTGATAATCAAGTACTTCACGGTCATGGATTTGGATCTGATAATATTAAAGTAAGCATTATAGAGCTATTAGATATTAATACATATCTGCTATATCCAATCGAAGAGATGATCACCATTGGTGATGTTGTTAGTTCTTTTATTGAGTGGCCAGTAGATCTTGTTTCTTTGCATGCATGTTATCAAAATGAAAGTACAAGTTTGTTTTTAAATTAAAAATTTACAAATGGCTTATGTAATATGGAATCATTACATGAAATGGATAAAGGGAAGGTTGTACTACATCCAACAATGAGCCATCCCACAAAACAGTCGGTCAACCAACCATTTCAAAGGGCAAAAAATGAAAGTATCCGCAAGTAAATAAGGATAGTGGGTATTTTAGAGAGGAGGATGAGAACTGACAACATCATCGATATGAAAATGCCTCCTGTTATCCTTGGATACAGTCCTCCCATAAGCCTCGAACGTAATGATATTTTGCAATTCACACGCAAGGAGGAGATAAGCGTGGCATGCGTCACTGTATATATTAAGTGAGTAACTAATGTTTATTAATTTATGTGAATTAAATATTTTTTTGATTTTTTTAATTATTATTTTAGTTTTTGTTTTAAGTTTTTATATCAGATGTGTGATCGAATAGCATGGTGGTATGTATGATTTTATTTGTCCATAGTATCGCATATGTTTATCAAGTTTTGGCTAAGGTTGGAAGAAAAAAAAGCTGTGTTTATCGCGAATACAACGGAAGGATGTCAGCGCGGTCATTTTTATTTTGCTCTATTGAATACGGGGTAAGTATTCAAGTTTTATAATAAATTTTAATTATTGTTTTAATTCAACTTCACATTAATTTATGTTATAGTTCACATTGGGTGTTTCTGTGTGATTGAATCACACAATACTATTGTATATTGGTTAAACCCGTTACATCACGAGCCGCGATGTGAGATTGTTGATATGATTAATATGTGAGTTTTTAATACTTACATCTACTTCATTAACTCTAGTATATATAGATCTTTTATTAATATACTTGTTTATTTTATGAAAAGAGCCGTGGCTATGTCTATCACAAATAATAATCAAAATGTGCGGTCTAAGAGTATGCATCCTACATGGAGGTTAATTAAAGTATTTTTCTTTCAGTATTTGATATTTTTAAAAATTAACAATGTTTAAGTTATATCTTATTTATCTAACTTGTAGTGTCCTAATCAACTGGATAGCGTGGTGTGAGGATGCTACGTTTTGTGATTTATGCGGGAGATCCATCTCAATGGATTCCCATTCCAATACATATATAATTATTTGACATAGAAGTTACTTTTTATTTTTGTAATATTAAACTAAACATGATACTAATTTTAATATCTTCGCAGTATAATAAAAAAGTATACACGGATGATGAAGTGGATGAGATTCGCTGAAGAATGGGCAGAATTCATTTTAGAGCATGCTTAGTAGTAAGTATTTTTAATATTTCATATATTATGATACGTGCTTGTTTCATGTTTCATATTTGTTGTATATAGTTGTTTAATATTTTCATCATCTTTTGATAGGGATCCAGGAGGCGGCCCCAGTGAAACCGACTAGGCACGACGCACGAGGGACGGCCACGCAGCATGGTTTGGGTTCAAATTTCGCTCTATTGATGTGTATAGACTTTGAAATCTATATGTGGCTTTTAAATAGACCACTGTAAATATATATTACTGTATGGGATGATTTCATGTGGACGTATATATACATACACACACACACACATATATGCGTGTGAATGATTTTAGGACGTGTGCGCCGATTGGATAATTGCATCAGGGCAGACTCTTAATTATAAGGGAGATGTTGCCGAAATTTTTAAAATATTAGAACGAATCTCATTTTTTGTATGTATGTTGAGTTGTTCATTATTCTTGAACGTACACATGCATTACATGTTTTCATATCATATGTGGCACATTTCTACATTTATTTTTTAATAAAACTCTACTATTTAATATATTTTCATGTTTAGTGACGTGCAGTATAATTAAGAAAAAAAGAGAGAAATTGATAGATTTATCTAATTAAATCCAAATTTCAAATCAACGAGGATCGATTCAAATCCAAAGGTTTTAGAAGTAATCTTATCTAAATACCGGGTATATCAGATGAGATAATATCATCAAAGTTCAAAAAAAATTAATTAGAAGAAGACTCTATCGCCTTTGCTGAGGATAAAGAGATGATCATCAAATCTTAAGCAGAAATTCAAAATCCTAGAGGATAAAAGGATAAATGACAAATGGACGGAAAAATGCTCCCTGATCCTAGCCCTATGGCCAGGATCTCGCCATGAAAACGCGGCAAATGCCATGTTTTCACGGCCTGGTTGTTGAATCAGGGGGAGCGCTTGCTCCCTTATCTTCGTACGCTCCTTATCTTTCTAATTCTTCCCTATAAATACCTGCATAGCTCGAAGGCAGAGAATGACTCTAGCAGAGAAGGAGAGTTGTGTTATTTCTTTTACTTATTCATTTTCTTTATTGCTTAGATTAGAGAGAGTTACATGATTAAAAGAGAGGAAGAGTTATATGTAGAGTGACACTATTGTAATCATTTCTCAAGAGACTTATATTGAAGGTGACAATCAATAAAAGTTTCTCACTTTTCTTCACTGTAATCAAGCTAGCATAAGCTCTACTTTCATTTATTCTTTTCTACTACTTCACTTTATTTCAAGGTAATTCTTCAATACGATTCGAAAACAAAGGTAAGTACTCTTTTTGTTCTCTTTTTTTTTTTTTGTTAGTTTAGAATTACACATCTAAAAAAACAACGCTTTTTCTCTTCTATTTTTTATTCTTTTATTTCTCTTTTTAATTTAATAACTCTTTTAATTTAAGACGATTTCAAACCATCTTCTATCTTCCACATCTGTCTAACTTAACATAGTTTCATTTTCTTTTTTTTTAAAACAAAGAAGACTTTAAAACCGATTTTTGTAAATTAAAAGAAGAATCTTACTTAATTGCTTCCATCGTAGTCCCTCCTTGTGGAATACAACTCGCATAGCCACTTGCTATAATGGTAGCATTGAAAACCTAGCACTGTTCTAAAATTTTGTATTTCTCTATGCAAGTTTGGCTCGATCAAAATTTTGGCGCCATGGGCAGATAGGGATGGTAAATTTTCATTTCTTTTTAATGTACTTTAACGATTTAACTCTTTTTCTTCTCTATTTTGTGTATAGGGGCAGGATTCTGAAAAATAACAGCAGCAGTGTATCTATAGCTACCTTGAACCTCTGCTCTAGAAAGCAGAGATCAGGCACCACAATACTGTCGCGTTTGCCTGACAATTGTGGAGGGATTACTAACCTTCTTTCTTATAGGTTGCTTGAAATTCAAAGTTTGACCCTCTGCAACTATTAGTTTTCAGATTAGATCACTATCTATACTAACTTTAAATCAACAGTAACCTGGTGATTGTTAAATGCTAAAAAACGGTTTAGACTTTGCATTCTAGGACATCTGTCTAATTTCGTTTATATTTTATATTACTATTGAAGAGTGTTGGAGCGAAAGTACGTCTGCATTGCATATAGCTTAGGAAACACACTTGTATGTTATAATGCTTGGGTGTTATTTTTGCGATATACTTGTACACACGTACTAAAATGATTTAAGGGCTTATCCTATAACAAGATAAGGTGGGGAAGTCATTACCCTCCCTTAGCTCATAAACAATCTCCTCACACACTAATCTAATTCTAACTTAAAATTGAGTAGACGTTGGCTCTAGGGACATTTCAGACTCAAATAGGGATTGACCTAAGGGGGAAGTTGTTAGAAGTTGACTCTTACCAAATCGGTATCAAAGGTCAGGGATTGAGGGACGAAACCATAAAGGCTGGTGGTATGGCATAATTAGGCCCGTCACTTTTTGTGCGGATACCTCCCACCAACCTTGCCCTGATCTGGTCAATTAACTTGTGGTCATGTTCTGCAATATACCTCTTAATCAATAGTTAGAATTCGTCTAGGTCTAAGTTCTACCATAACTTAGGCTGAATTTTTCTCTTGTTTGTTAATTTATTTGTATGTTTTTGTTTTTAACATTCTTGTGATATGGATTACAATTACAATTATTCTAATACATGTAGTGATCCATACTTCACCCCAATCTCTTTCAATCCGAATATTACCAACCTGACATTACATATCTTTAACCAACCAAGTATGTCGAATTGGTCATATCAGAATCAGTACATATCCCAACCTTAAATTATGAATAAGACTGGGATGATCACACCACTCTTCACTGAGTTAGTGGGGATACAACTCTCCCAAGTCATACTGTCAACAACCTGACCAACATTCAGCTTCGTATACTCTATGTCAAGATCAAACTATAGAAGAAAAATCTTCTTTAGAAAAGAGTTCAAAGCCTTTCTTGTTTCCACACGACAAACTCAAATTTTGACGGACTCAATACTCGCAAAATATTCCCAAGTCCAAGATCCTTACTCTATTTTCTAAGTCCCGTCACACTAAGAAAAACCTATTGACTTAGAAAAGAGTATGGTAGACCTGATTCAGTCCGAAAATAATATTACCCAATCTATCAATAGATTAGAAGTAAAAGTGAGTCATTTAGTCAACACAATTAATGATACGAATGAGAAAACTCTACCTAATATATTTTTGATCATTTCTAATTCTCCTAACTGTATTGATGAAAAATCATGGTATCTTGGAGATTTTAACTAAGATTCAATTTCATCACAAAACTTTGAACTTGACCAACACCAACCCAATGACAAATTGGCAAGTTTTCATTTCAGTAGAATTGAACTTGAAGATGAATGTAACACAGATCCCCAATGTTGTGATTCAATTTCACTTTTCGAATCTATGTTGACTCCGGTATCCTTACCCGATTTAGACATAATTTCTAAGCCAACACTGATTTCTGTCCCTATAGATTTTGAACATGAACCACTTATTTTGGATAGTCACATTGCATTGTTGGAAAATGAATGTGAATATAATTTCTTTAATTTTTACCAAACTCTTGAGCCAAATCTGACTCTCGAACCTAAACTTGATTTGAGTTTCATTCCCGAGTTAGTCTCGTTCTCATTCCTTTCACTGTTAAGCCCAAATCATCCATTCTACAAAATCACATTCCATTGTTGGACTAACATTTAGATCAATATGACTCCGTGATGATATCTTAAGATTGGTCATATAATCGAAAAAAAATTTATGCTAGGATCTTGCATGATCCTATTCATATTGGGGAGTATAAAAATGTTAATAGGAAAGAGGTTAAGAAAGGTGTTTCATGAAAATTCACAGTTTCTAAATTGGGTAGAACGCTTGGCCCAATGACACCACTACCAGAACCACCACCTTGAGGTAAAAATTTTCCTTTCCTTTCATCTTTTTCATGCATTGCTACATTTCATTCATACACTGAGGAAAATGCATAAGTTAGGTGTGGGAGAGGGTTTACTGACATACTAATTTAGGTTTTTACTTATATATATCCTTTCTTTAAAACTTTTTGAGAAGGAAATAATATATTTACTTATTTTTGTAAGAAATTAAGTTAGTTTTAAGGATAAGAGAATCATAATTAGGATTTCTTATACTTGGTCAAAATAAAATTAATTATTTTATCTTTTGATTAGGAAGAAAGATTGAAAAAATAATTTAGTCTTGATTTTTACCTTAATGAAATATGCATACTTTATACACTTACACACTTATAGTTCTAAAACAAAGATTCTTATGCTTTATATAAAAACATTATTATATAAAAAATTGTCAGATTAAGCTGGGTATTTGTGCCTCATGATGCATAACCATCCATGCCTAAAAGTAGTTCATATAAATAAAACTCTTAATTTTGTGGCCTTGTTTGGTCAAGTCCTATGTCCTTGGGGTGTTTTCTCACCCGGTGCCCTAAAACCGTCCGGTTTGGGAGTCATTGATTAAAGCTTGTTACATGAGCGAATTAGAAAGCCTAATAGAGCTAAGAAATATTACCGCCATAATGTAAAAAAAAATAAGGCATAGGAGTTACAGTTGAAAAATCCCAAGTCAAATTTTCACGGTCACAAGGTGCATATGACTTAGGGTAAAATAATAAATTAGATGAGAAATGCAATTTTAATTCTTACCTTGATTGAAAATACATTTTTGAATAGAGATTAAGTTTGTGAATGACTAAGTTTTGATAATCTTATGACTTATAGATTACTTGAGTTTTTATATTAATACTTTAAATATTTTTTCTTCAAAATGCGTTTTCAAAAATACTAACACTTTGTTTTTCTTTATTTATGAATTTTGTGGGTGCAATCCACTGAAAATTCTCACGAGACAACTCGTCGTCCAGGGGTAGCCTAAGGGTTTAATGGCTTGTTGTACATGTTAAGTGCAACCGTGATTCATACGAAAGTGAGTTAAGTTATCTCTATTTTTTATTTTGCTCGAGGATGAGCAAAAGATATCTGTGGAGTTATGATCGCACACGTGCATTACATATTTTCATATCATATCTGTCGCATTTCTACATTTATTCTTTAATAGAACTCTGCTATTTAATATACTTTTATGTTTAATGACGTGCAGTGTAATTAAGAAAAAAGAGAGAGATTGATAGATTTATTGAATTAAATCCAAAAGTTCAAATCAACGAAGATTGATTCAAATTCAGAGGTTCTAGAAGTAATCTTATCTGAAGATCGGGTACATCAGATGAGATAATATCATCAAAATTCAAGAAAAAAGGGATTAGAAGAAGACCCTGCCGGTTTTGTTGTGGATAAAGAGATAGATCGTCAATCTAAAGTAAAATTTAAAATCCAAGAGGATAAAAGGATATAGGACAAATGGACGGACAAACGCGCCCTGATCCTAGCCCTACGGTCAGGATCTTACTGCAAAAATGCGGCAAAAGCTGCATTTTTGCAGCCTGGTTGTTGAATTAGGGGGAGGTCAGCTCCCCTATCTTCATACGCTCCCTATCCTTTCTAATTCTTCCCTATATTACCTGCATATCTCGAAGGCAGAGGACAACTCCAGCAGAGAGGGAGAGTTACATTATTTCTTTTAGTTTAGTTTTCTTCTTTCTTTTTATAACATAATTTTCATTTTCATTATAACATAGGTTAGAGAGAGTTATATGATTAAAAGAGAGGAAAAATTATATGTAGAATGACACTATTATAATTCTTTCTCAAGAGACTTATATTGAAGGTGCATGGATGATTACATACATTTATTGCATTATTCTTCATTACATTTTCACATTTGTCATGTAATAAATCTGCTAAATTCCTTATCTTTAATGTTTATTTTGTAGAAGATAATCAAGGGGAGAAAGAGGATAAAATCAAATAAATATCAGTTAAATCCAGATTTAACTAGATCTACTTGGTTAGAGGAGGATGATCCCAAAATCCAGTTGGTTAAATTTAGTTTTTGGTGAATCAAGTGGTTAAAGTTAAAGATCAACCGAGGATAATGTCAAATACAGAGTCCAAATTTAAAGGGATAATGGATGGAGAGAAGATCAACGGATGAGATGAGGCAATTTTGACTCAGATTCTGACTGAATATATTTTAGTATTTAAATCATAACTTTGCTACCAAACTCAAATCTGATGATTCAAGATGACCCAGAAGAAAACTTAAAGGCTACAACTCTTAAGTTGATCACTATTTCTAATTCTATCATTTAATAAGTTATATTCAGCAATCAATACGCCACCAAGTTGCAGATCAGAGCTGAATACCCACATCAGATAAGTGGAGGATTCAAATTCAGAAATAGTCAGCTCCCCTTATCTTTAGACTCATTTCCTTATCCATTTCTATCCTATAAATACCCCACACATCAGAGGCAGAGGACGATCAAGCAGAGAGTAGAATTTAGGCTATCTGTAGTTTATAACTTAGGTTTTTAGTTTTCTTTTATGTAATTTTTATTTTCTTTATGTAAGTTTATACTGAGGGTGACACCGGTGTAAATAATCTTTTCTTTCATTATTATTTGAATCGAATCGAAGTTTTCTTTTCTTCTTTATTTTTATTTTTGTTTGCTTTCCTCTTCTGTGTTTGTGAATCCAATGACTCTGAAAGTCTCGAAGTTGCCTTGCCCTTGCAAGTGCCGTTGATGGCTTTTAGTGATGGATAGTCATTCCTATGCTACTGTAGTTTGCCCCTTCATTTCCTAATGTAAATCGGGAATGGGAAGATCCTATTTGTCATATTTCGCTTGCCTTCAAGTAAAGGTACATCGTCGATTATGAGTCAAAGGTAAGCAAGCGCCAAAGAGGTAAGTAAGTATTTTTTTAGGCTTTAACTCTCTTTCTTTTAACTTTTAGCTTAGATCACCAACAACTCTCAACTCTATTCAATCTTTTTAATTTTTTTATATAAATTCATTTTCTATTTTCTCCATCTTCTCAATCTACCACTTTCTTCCTAACTTTAACTTATTTTTTTTTCTTTTAAAGAACTAAAAGAAGATCTTTAACCATTGAATGTAACTTAAAAGAGAACTTAATAAAAAATCTTCCATCGCTAGTCCCTCCTTGTGGATCACGACCCACATAGCCACTTGCTATTGAGGTAGTATTGAGTACTTGCACTCTTTATTCTAAGTTCTGAAATTCTGTATTTTGTGTGCAGGTAAAAACTCGATCAATGGAAGTTTTCTACTTTTCTTCATTGTGCTCGATCTAACCGAAGCTCTTCTTTCATTTATTCTTTTCTACTGCTTCACTTTATTTCAAGGTGATTCTTCAATATGATTTAACAATAAAGGTAAGTACTCGTTTTGTTTTCTTTTTCATTTCATTAGTTTAGACTCACATATCCAAAAAAAAAAAACACTTTTCCTTTTCTATTTCTTGTTCTCCTCCTTTTCTTTTTAACTTAATAACTCTTTTAATTTAAAACGATTTCAAATCATCTTTTATCCTCCACATCTATCTAACTTTAACATGGTTTCATTTTCTTTTTTTTTTTAAACAAAGAAGACTAACCAGTTTTTGTAAATTAAAAAAAGAAACTTACTTAATTGCTTATATCGCAGTCCCTCGTGGAATACGACCTGCATAGCCACTTGCTGTAACGGTAGTATTGAGAACCTAACACTGTTCTAAAATTTTATTTTTTCTGTGCAGGTTTGGCTCGATTAGTTCTTGTGAATAAATCATTATTCTTTGTACATTCTTGCCGGATCGTGTCATTGTTCATGAGAGCAACTCTCAACAGAGAGCGGCTCTCTGTTGTGAACAAAACATTCTTGGTAGCCCATGTCATTATTCTTGAGAGCAACTCTCAATAGAGAGCAGCTTCTTGTTGAGAGCAGCTCTCAACCAAGAGCAATTCTTTGCTTTTTAGAGCAGAGAGCAGCTCTCTGTTTTTGCTCTCTGTTGAGAGAGCAGCTCAATCTATTGAGCTGCTCCCTTTGCGAATTTTTTTAAAAGAATAACTTTTAACGTCAGTTTTGGAAAAAAAAAAAATCGGCGTTAAATCAACTTATCACGCTAGTTTTTTAGAAATCGGCATTCAAATTCTGACTTTTAACAGCGGTTTTTAAAAAATCGCCATTAAAAGTCGGAATTTTAACGGCGATTTTTTAGAAATCTGGCGTCTATTCTCCTATATGACGGCGAATGAAAACCGCGGTCATATACCGGAGATAACAGGACTCTCGCATACAAGTCGGTTGTAAAACTCTATTTCAGTTTTTTTAGCCGTCATTAAACATGTCTTCTGTACTAGTATTAATGTTTGATCATCTATTGCATTAACCTTCCCCACATTCCAAGTTCCCTGCAGCTACAGTGTCCGGAGAGATAGCATTCATCAATATCAACCTGTTGCTTGACCAAAGATTTTCCAGCAATCTATTTATCGTTGACTACATCAAATGTAGCGCCATCATCAATATCCCAAGCAATATCCTCTTCAATTAATTCAGCGCCCTTACAGACAGCCTTTCATTCCCACGAGCATCTCGGCCATTGTATAAAATACAAACATTCATTCTGGATTTTATACTTTCGCCTGTTAGTAGTCGCCCAAAGTGAATCCCCCTCAGCATATTGGATAACTACTTTTTCTAATAATTCGTTCTGATACTCTTTAAGAGTTCTTAACCCATTCCTCCAATTCTTATCGGTCTACAAATTTTATCCTGACCTGCCAATGCCATGCCTCTGCTATTACCGTCCTCTCCCCCTAAAGAAGTAGCTAAAACCTCTGCCAAGATACTCCAGAATCACGCTTGGAACAACCGCTGGAGAGTAGATGCAATGGCATTACTTGTACCGCAAACTTTATCAACGTAACACGACCATCAAATGTCAGTGTTTTAACTTTCCAGCTTGAGAGGCATTTTCAAACTTTCTGCAGAATAGGCTCAAATAAGTTCAAAGGAAGCCTTTTACCGCTAAGAGATATTGCCAAATTGATGTGAAACAAAAAGTAAGATTTACTAATTTTGAAAAAAAATGAGATATAAAAAAATAACTAAAGATTACCTAATAAATAAATGAAAAAACCTTCCACCTTCTCGGATTTCACTTCACTTCTCGCCATATACTCACCGATCTTGACCTCCTGCCGCTTTAGTCGCACGATCGGCTTTACAGCTAAGATTTCATACCTCGTCGTGGGCAACACGCTTCTCAAGATAAAAACTCTCAATATAATTTTCTGAAAATTCTAACCTATTTTTATTGAAAGCAACCTAATCTTTAAATAGGTTCACAAGTACAGACCTTTTTCCACATACCTAATATGGACTAAAATAAAACACAATTCTAAAAACAAAAACAAGACTACTAAATGAAGTAAAAAGAAATACAGATCCAGACTCCAAAACGAAAAGAAGCTGACTTAATTTCTCCATCATACTTGCTGGATGAGAAAAACTCAACCACATTAAGTATACATGAAGCGATAGTGGCTCAAAATTGAATCAGATCTGAAGCTATTGTTGATCTTGTTGGAAATGTTGTAGATGTGATTGCTAAAGATGTAGCTGGAGAGGTTGCTAACATTTTTAGATGTGAGGAGATTGTTGTAGAGGAGATTTTTGAGATCTTTGATTGTTGAGGAGATTATTGTGAAGAAAATTGTTGAAATCTTTAACTATTGAGGCGGTTGTTGTGGAGAACATTATTGAGATTTTTGACTATTTGAGGAGGTTGTTGTGGCGAGATCTAATTTTGTAGCTAAGAGGGAGTTAAAAGAGGTTAGAATTTAAATTTTTTCGGGAATTTTGACAGAAGATATAAAAAAAAAGTGAATGAAGTAACAAATTGTACCAGCTCCTCACAGAGATTATCAATTCACTTCAACACTTGTAATGAATAGTTCAAAGAAAATTGTACCAATTTCACAATAGGAATCTTTTCACAAGAAACTTGTATTACAATTTAATTTTCATCACTCTTTATTTTTTTTTCTAACCATGTTTTGATATCAGATTGATGTAAAAGAAAAGAGTGAGGCCTATGAATTTTGAAAAAAGATGACAGAGGTAAGAAATAACTGAAAATTACCAAATAGATAAATGAAAAAGCCTTCCACCTTTTCGGATCTCACACCGCTTCTCACCGCATACTCATCGATTTTGATCTCATATTGCTTCACGTCATACGCTCTACTTTACAGTTAGGGTTTCACATCCCGCCATGAGCAACACGTCTCTAAAGAGGAGAAAAAAATAATTTTCTCAAAATTCTACTCTATTTTTATTGAAAGATTTAAATAAGCTTACAACGACACAGACTGTTATTTTACATACACGATATGAGACTAAAATAAAATATAACATTAAAAACAAACACAAACTATTAAATAAAATTTAAAAAATACAGATTTAGACTCAGTGTCCCCATCACATACTTTAGGGGTTTCGCATCATAAGGTGCCTTGGTAACTATAGTTTATGGATCCCACAACCTTCCATCCACATCACTGCCAAAGGACATTACAGGCTTAACTATAATTCACGCTCTCATCGCTCCGCTCACAGAACCTTTCAATAAGGTGACTCAATTTGATAGCAGTAGTGACTAATGCATTTGCCATAAGTATGCAGTCGTCTCCGTGCATAACTTAGAGGAATCCCATTGGGCACGAGACGAATACCACAGATCGCGCCGTCTGCAGTTGCCTTTTCGATAGATCTGATGAAGACCTCAATACCAATTATGATGGGATAAGGAGCCAAGGGGTCCCCTGTCGTAGGCCTTTCCCCAATGAAAACCACTGCAATGGCGAACCATCCACGAGAACACTAAAACGTGGATCACGTATGCATCCAAGTTTTCATCTAATAAGCTGGTCTGGAAAGACAAACTTTCTGAGCACGTCTTCAATAAAGTCCCAGTGCATCGTGTCGCAAGATTTTTCCATATCAAGCTTCAGCAACATAGATTTATTAGCTAATTCGGAATAATCCAGAAAGTGGAGAATTCCCCGCATGAGAAAGAGAGCGTCAGTAGTAGTTTTTCCAGGGACAAATGCCCCTACTCTGACAAAATGATTTTCGCGAAGATAAGTTTGATCATTTAGTAAGCATGTTTGAAACTATTTTTTTAAGCAACATTTCACAGAGAGATTGGTCGGCAATCTTTTGGCGCAAACGGATTCTCTATTTTGACAATCATAGAGATGTAATTTGATTTCTATTGTGTCGGCATCACCCCAGTTTGAGCAAAGTGAGATATAGATTTGTAAATATCACTTTCACCACATTCCAATAATGCTTACAGAACATGGCCAGAAAACCATCGGGTCCTGGTGCCTTGCCACCCCGCATTGCCCTTACGATCCTTTCAGTTTTTCCTAGCGAGATGGCATCCACAAGAGTGCAACAATCACTAATACCAAGAATTTTAGAAATCATATGTAGATCTCTGGCTTGACGTAGGGGACTAGGAGCAGCCCACTTAGTTTTGAAGTAATCAACAGAGGAGTTAGCAATCTCCTCACGACACAAACTACACCATCTCTATTATTGATATTAGCAATGAAATTCTTAGACCTCCTTGTTATAACTGACCGGTGGAAGAATTTAGAATTGCGACCGCCTTCTTTCAACCAATTCACCCTTGATTTTTGGCGCCAAAACATTTCCTGATGCTTCAGTAAGGTGTTGTATTCTTCAGTCTTGTGCTCAAGTAGCTTTGCATCCTCAATATTCAACACACCGGTTTTTTTCCAGCCCCTGCAGTTGACACATTTACTCTTCGAACAAGTTCACATTTGACATTTTTCAGGTTCTCAATAACTTGTAACAGCGGAGAGCCTTGAACCAAGTTATCCCAACCAGCCAAAATATTTCAAAATGAGAAGGATGGGGTTCTCTGCAATCCTGCACCTGAGGGTTCAGTAATAAGGGGTCATAATCACTGGCAACGCGCGCTAGATGGAAATTTTCAGCATTACCAAATTTTTGCAAAGGCCCTTGTCCAAACGCTTCCGCCGTCTAGCCGAACCAAGCTGCATATTGCCCCAAGTATATGGTGCACCCGAGAAACCCACATCAATCAAAGAGTTCTTGGCTACCTTCGTCTTTGCCGCACCGTGGTGGTTCCACACAAGTGTATTCATGGCAACTGGCGTGATGTGGAAGGAACCACAACCAGCGCGCTTGCTGAAACTCCCTGGCTCTCATCGGTAGCCATATCATATCACACACCCCAGACGAAATCAAGTGTTCTTTGCGACGCTTCGCCGACACTGGCACCGTGCTGCTACTGCCTACTGGGGCTTGACACATTTTGATTGCCTTCCCCCCATCTCACCGCTCCACCAGAAGAGCCACCGCTCTTATTATTTTTAATGACCCCATTTATTTGTGTATCGCTCTAAGAGTGATTAGAAAACCCACTGACCCACTTGGGCCTTTAGAAGATGGCCTCGCATGGGCTCATCAGCAATAATTGGGGCATTCTCTATTGAATTATCACAGCACTCCTCATCAAACCTCTATGGACCATCCCCTACCTGTGACCAATCGGTTAGACCCAATGTTTACTCCCCAGTGGCCACCGATTCGATTGCTCAAGGGAGACATGTTAATTATTAAAAAAAAAAAAAAAAAAACCCCTCCATGGACCGAGATTGGGTCCCTTTGACCGTACTCTTGCCAATATAAAAAATTTTAGATGGCAAATTGGTCCACCCATTTCTTGAGCTTCTCTTCTTTGCGATTTGATTGGAAGCACCACCACCCGAGGTAGTTACCTCACCATCATCGATGCCCGTGAGCATGTGATACAGAAAGCCCATGAGTGCACCCCCTGTTATCGAGCTTTTGACTTAGCGTCTGTTTGTTTCTCATTTTTTAGATCAGAAACTAATTGTTTTGTTCATTCAGGTCAGCTCATCTATTTTGCAAATTGTATTTGATTGAGCACTGTTGAAAACCGGTTATCATTACACGGGCTCTCATGCAATGTTTAGCTGACCTTTCTCCATAAATTCATCAGGCAAAAGGCTTGAAATAGAACAGATACACAGGGCCCTGTGTTCTTTTACACATGAAAACTGTCTGATTTGATTAAATTACAGATTTCTGAATTTTAAGCCTTGAAATAAACAAGCCCTTAATCCCCTCGTTATCTTTTCGGGCATGTTGCTCCTTTACGGCAGCCATTTCTCAATTGGCATGAATCACAGGTATTTTGACATTTTTCTTTTCGCTTGGAATCATCTGCTTTTGATCGACTCCATACTTTGGCTTATTTGCTCCCGCAATCGATCAAGTCCACCCCTTTGCTGAACCCGATTCAGTTGACCCACAGACACTGCATCTTATCCTCTGTTTCTCAACTGGAGCAAAGCTCCGACAACGGAATGATGTCAACGCACCCGGCATGTGCCATTGTGCCCCCGATCTTTTGGCGATGAAGTTAGAATCCATCTACTTCCCATATAGCATCTGACCCGGGCATATTTCCGTTGTTCTGTAACCTTGCCACTTCTTCATCTAAAACCCAAGATTCAAATTTGCTCTCTTTCTTACCTTCTCTAATCACCGATTCAAAAGTTTTTCCGGTGGCTGGTGTGGCAGCGGGGTCGTTCTTGTTGATGTGTGTTTAATGAATAAAACAAACCATAATCTTAGCCACCCTATGAAGATCTTAGCCACCCTATGAAATCTCTAGCCACCGTAAAAGTCATCAATAGCCACCTTATGAAGATCATAACCACCCTATAAAGATTATAACCGCACTATGAAGATCATAACCACCATATGAAAATCTTAGCCACCCTATGATTTTGATGTATGTACGGGGTGAAGTGATGAAGGAGTTTAGAAGTTTTGGCTATAAATAGGCATCACATTGCATGAGATTTGGAAAGCGAAGAAGTGAGAAGAGAGAGTTGTCAAATATTGTATTACCCTCTCCTTTCTCTTGCCATTTAACTTCTTTTTATTAAGCTCTAGTGAGTTGGGTTTCATTGAGCTTGGGTGAGTGAGATTAGAGTTGTAATCTCTTATATTCTCCCCTTTTTTGATTAGTGGATTTTTCTTACTGTCTTCTCCCATGGACGTAGGTCGCATTGATCGAACTATGTTAAATACTGGTGTGTTGTTCTCTTTATTTCTATCAGCTTATATTGTTATCTGTCTTTCTTTACACTTGCCATCTCTTACCTTAGAAGCCCACTGCTTCAACAAACTGGTATCAGAGCTAGTGTTATTTTCTTGTGGGTTTCGAGATGGCTTTAGCAAAGTACAAAGTGGAGAAATTTTATGAGAGAAATAGTTTCAGTTTGTGGAGAGTCAAATGCAGGCTCTCTTTATGCAACAAGGCTTGTTGAAAGTCTTGTCCAGTAAAAATAAGTTGCCGGAATTCATGTCCAATGATGAAAAGGAAGAACTCGAGATGAAGGCGCATAGTGCCATACAATTTTGTCTAGCCGACGAAGTTTTGCGGGAGGTTGCCGATGAAGATACCGTCGCCAGTTTGTGGCTCAAATTAGAGAGCTTGCATATGACAAAGTCCCTAACCAACAAGCTCTAATTGAAGTAGCGCCTCTTCACCCTTCGCATGAAGGAAGGTACGCCAATTAAAGGACACTTAGATGAGCTCAATAAATTCTCATCATGATTTAAAAAATATTGATGTTAGAGTAGATGAAGAAGATCAAGCTCTCATCTTATTATGCTTGTTGGCCCAAGAGGTTACACTCTCCATTTGTTTAGAGTTTTGATGATAACAAAACACTTAAGAGCTATATTGGTACTAATAAGTTTGTTCAAGATGAGTTTCAGGTTAGTATTATTTTGAAGGCCATTGCTTGGCTTTTGCAAAACTTTCTAGGTTCATGGAGCAAATAAGACAAATGGCACAAGAAGAAATGTTCATAGAAGAGAAGGCATTGCATGGCTCAAGAGACTTCATTAGATTTGTTTTTAGTTTTATAGTTTTGTTAAAGAATAGTGGATAGGTTGAAGCTCAAAATTCCTACACACACGTTTTTGCGCACATGTCATTTCTAAATATTTCCCCTATAATATATACAAAATATTTTTAAATAAAGTTTATTACTTACAAACTCCATTTTATGTATTATACCTAGTTATGTCAAAAACTATTTTCAAAACTATCTTAAACTCTTCAAAATCCTTTTCAAAATTCAAGTTTTGACCTGAGCCGGTCGACCGACTCTATGTCAGGTCAGATCGGTCGACCGACCGGTCGACCGCAATCTGACTGTTGGGTGCGTGCATGTGTGCACGTTTCCCGGTCGACCGGGCGGTCGACCGGACCCTATCGGTCGACCGGACGGTCGACTGACTGCAAGACAGTAACTCTCTGTTTGTTTCGGTCGACCGGGCGGTCGACCGGGAGCCGCAACGGCTCTTTTTATTTGAAACCCGGTCGACCGGTCGGTCGACCGTTAGTGGGTTTTCTGCCATAACGGCTAGTTTTTTAAAACACATTTTAATTGATTCTTTTTCGTTTTTAAACGTATTTAGGGGATATTTTATGGGTCAAATACTTCCTAATTACTATTATATGAGTTTACCCTTTAAACCCTAGCTCTATCCTATAAATAGGGGTGATTAGGGTTATGTTTTTTACAACAAGCATTTGCAAATACTCAAAGTTTTCAAAGGCCTTCAAAAGAGTTTGGTTCTTGATTTTTGTGCTGAAAAAGCTTTCTCATCTCTGAAGTTTTTATTTCTAAACTCTCTCAAATTCATTTTCTTTTTCCACTTACATTACTTGAGCTTCAATTCTAACCATTGTTCTACAGGGTTCTTGTAAGGGAAAGAGGCTTTTGCAAAAGAGAGTTTGTGGTCTTTTAATCACCAAGAAATACTTGTATTCGAGATTGTGGAGTTGGGTACTCCGTATGATTGTAATTCTTTGTGAAGTTATAGTGGTTAGAAATCCTTCTTGGTGAAGGAGGGGACGTAGAGCTGGGTGCTCGAACCTCGGAAAAATTCTCTGTGTTTGCGTTTGGTTTACTTGCTTCTTACTTTATTTCTTTGCTTTATATTCATTGTTTCTTATTCATTGCTTCATTTTCTTACTCTACATATTCGTTGCAACATTGTACTTGCTCTTCATATTCATTGCTATATACACTTGTTTCATATTCATATTGTCGATCAAATACTCATACAACAAGATTGCAATACGCACCTCAAACTCTTATATAAGAGGAATCACGAGAAGGAGTTCAGAGCCCTTCACGGGGTATTCGGCTTCTAGTCTTGTTTTGGGTGATCGTTGCATCATAACATTTTTAATTGTGCATTGATTAGCATTATCTCCTATTCACCCCCCTCTAGGTGATTTCAATTGGTATCAGAGATAGGACTCTAGTTTGTGGCTTAACATCCTTAGAGAGATCCTAAAAATTTGCTAATCACTATTTGCATTCTTCATTCATACACTAGTAAACATGGCCGACAACATTAAGACCCCTCCTAAATTTGATGGACTCAATTTTCCCATTTGGAAGGTTAGGATGACTATTTTTCTACAATCCTTAGGTAGCTTAGTGGCTAGATCCTTGACCAAACCCTATGTTAGACCTGATAGTGAGGAGAGCACTTGGTCCGACTTTACCTACAAAGAATATGAGGCTAATTCTAAGGCCCAAAATTCCCTTCTCACCGCCTTGAATGAGGATGATCTTACACGGGTTATACATTACCAATCCGCCTATGAGATTTGGCAACAATTGTTGGTCACACACGAGGGGACATCACAAGTAAAGAGAGCTAAGATAGATCTCTTAAGGTCCCAATATGAAAGTTTTAAAATGCTTGAAGATGAGTCTATTGATTCTATGATTACAAGGTTTACTAAAATTACCAATGCTCTTTCCTCTTTAGGTGATGATATAAGCAATGACCAAAAGGTGCGCAAAGTGATACGAGCTCTTCCTTCATCATGGGAGATCAAGGCAACCACCTTAAAAGAGTTGAATGATAAAGATGAGATGGATCTCATAAGTCTTATTGGAAACCTTAAGACTAATGAGATGGAGAAGAAAGCAAGAGAAGAAGCGGTACCTCAAAAGAAGAAGTCCATAGCCTTCAAGTCTTCCTCTACTATCGACGACAATGAAGAAGATGATGAAGAGCTATCTCTCCTGGTAAGTAATGTGAAGAGGTTGTACCGCAAAAACAAACTCAACTTTAGAAGAAAATAGGAAGGGAAGGAGGAGAGAAGAATCATATGCTATAATTGTCGCAAACCCGGGCACATCATGGCCGATTGTCCCGAGTTCAAAAAAAAGGTGACTTCCTCCTTGAAGAAAAAGAGGCCGGTTGAAAAGAAAGCTTACAAAACAACTTGGGATTCGGAAAGCGAGTCCGAAGATGAAGTGGACATGGCAAATATGTGTTTCATGGCAAACACACCCAAGGTAACCACTCAACCTCTTGATGAAGATGATGAATTAAGTAAAGAAATGCTTGTACATGCTTTTGTTGAACTTTCTAAAAGCTATGATGATAAAAAGGTAGAATGTTCAAAATTGGAAAAGGAAATTGAATTTCTTAAAAATCAACTTGCTATTGTTTCACAAGAAAATGATGAAATTTCTTCTAACCTTGTTTCTACTAAAAGAGAATTTGAAACTTATAAAGTTGCTTGTAAAGCAAAATTTTCAAAAGTTGATGAAAATGAATTTTCTTTGTTGAAAACTAGAATTGTTGATTTTGAAAATGTTTTAAAAGATTGTACTTTTAATATTAAGAAATTAGAGGATATGTTTTCAAAGAAGCACACACCACATGTT
Source organism: Agave tequilana (assembly GCA_038442645.1). Classification (NCBI taxonomy): domain Eukaryota; kingdom Viridiplantae; phylum Streptophyta; class Magnoliopsida; order Asparagales; family Asparagaceae; genus Agave; species Agave tequilana. Next base: position 58,337 of record JAVJIF010016295.1, read on the forward strand.
AAGAATAATAAATCAACCCTTGCTAAAAATGCTCATCATGTCAACACTTCACACAACACTTCTCATGTTAAATCTACTCTTGCTCACAAGTCACATGCTAGTAAGCCACACACTCATTATGCATTTAATTATGGTAGAGTTTATAGATGTACTTATCGTGGTAAAAATGACCATTAGCTAAGTTTTGCTATGATCAAATTAATAGAACAAATAATCTTGTGTGAATCCGTGATACTAACTCTTTAGGACCCAAGAAAATATGGGTACCAAAATTCACTCCTAGTCTATTTGATGTAGGTGTGGGCTCTCACATGACGTGAGAGTTGTGGTGCCTTGAGGTGAATGCGCTCCGAGCTAAACGGTGACACTTTTGGATGCATCACTTTCAAGGGGAGTTTGGTGAGAGGACCACCATGGTTTGGAGATATAGAGATGTACCTTCTTGGTTTTGGTAACGATCTCTAACTCCTCATTTAATTTACATGCTTTCATATTAGTAATTTTTAGCATGTCATGTTTTAATGATTATTATGTTAAATGCCATGTTAATTAGACTTGTGACATACACGTATAGATCCATATTTTGTGTTCTCACTTTATTTTAACTATTGTGTATTCCTTACTCTAAGACTTGTACATTTAGCCTAATGATCATATTGATTTATATTTTATTTTATGATTAATATTTTGATTACATGTTTAAATGTAACCTTCATTAAAACTTATTTATATACATGTACAACTAATGAGCCACAATTGATTCTTATATGTTTGTGCTTAAATGCTCATTTGTACCTATTAGATGTACTAGTATAGCCTAGTTTTGATGATTAGTGCATTTCAACTTGTATTCCCCATTTTGTACATGTTTTTCATGTAAATGTATTTAGTTTCATGTATATGTTAATTTTAGTTTAAAACTTTAGATATACATGTATACCCTTGAGTCATTTACTTTTCATACAAATTTTTATTATGGACTCATTTGTGTTTAGGGATGTGTATGTATACCTTTAGATTTAGACAAAACATACATATGCCTTGAAGTTTGAATATTTTGGTGAAAATTAAAGTTTCATGTTTTTTTCATGTTTATAAAGGAATTTAATATTGAGCTTAATTGCCTATTCCCATAGTTTTGTGATTACATGATTCTTACACTCACATTATTCTTATTTACTCATGATTTTTGTTTCTTGAGCATACATATGATTTTTGTTTCTTGAGTGTCAATTATTATGTGATTTTCATGTCTTCATGGTATAAATTATTTGGTTTCATATTTTGAAGGATTTCTTACTAGTTTTTAAAAATATCTTTAAAACTAGTTTCTATTCTTCAAATGGTAGAGTTTTCAAACTATGCCTATTTACTTTCAAATCATAATTTTTGAAAACCTCTACCATTTAAGGGTGGTTGGATGGGCGATCATGCCTTGTATACCCTTCTTGAATATCTTTTAAACTTGTGCATGATAAGGAGTGGTAAGTATGAGTTATACACTTGATTCTCATTATATTTTTATTGGTATCAAAATTGATATTTCATATGTTTGTATACTCATATGTATTTTCTATATATGTATGCCTCATATTTCAATTAGTATATCCATAAATACATATATATGATTTGATTGTGCTTGTTTCACATGTCTTTACATTTTTTTGAAAAAAAAGCACAAATTATGTTTGCTAAGCTTGATTTAGTTCATCATGTCAATTATTTTTAATTAGTATCTATTACAAGCTTATGCATTGTTTCTTTTAGTATTTCATAAAGGGGAGAAAATTCTTGTTTTTAAATTGGTTTTATATAAAATTGGTATTGGTTGTATTTTCAATTTGATCAGTTTTCATTTCAAATTGGTATCTTACTCCCACCATTTTTGATGTAAAATACTTTGATTTGATATATGCTAACATTTTCAATATTAGTATCAATGATCTTAAATTGGTATTATTCTCTATTTTGCATCCTTATTGCAAAATGATTTTAGTGTTTATCTAAAATTTGGTTTTTACCTTTAATTGGTATCAATATTTTTCAATTGGTATCAATATGTTTATCAAAAATTTTAAATTGGTATTTAACAAAAACTTAAGTTTTGATCTTTAAGATTTGATGATATGCATGTTTATATCTTGTTTAAGCATATATTATTTATTGGTTGTTTCCTAACCCTTTTTGATGTATGACAAAAAGGGGAGAAATATGAGTTTATATGGTTTTAGTTTTTGCAAAGTGTTTTTATGAGTTCTTGTATTTGAGTTCTACAAATGAGTTTATATGGTTTTGCAAAAGTGTTTTGCAAGTGTTTTATGTCTCATAGTTTTTAGGCTCATGGTTTTTTATTGCAATTTAAATTGCTTTTATTTGTTTAATATAGCATTATTTGAGGGGAGTTTTCACCTCTCTTTTATATCTTGTTAATATAGCCTATTTGTTTTGTCATCATCAAAAAGGGGGAGATTGTTGGCCCAAGAGGTTACACTCTCCATTTGTTTAGAGTTTTGATGATAACAAAACACTTAAGAGCTATATTGGTACTAATAAGTTTGTTCAAGATGAGTTTCAGGTTAGTACTATTTTGAAGGCCATTGCTTGGCTTTTGTAAGACTTTCTAGGTTCATGGAGCAAATAAGGCAAATGGCACAAGAAGGAATGTTCATAGAAGAGAAGGCATTGCATGGCTCAAGAGACTTCATTAGATTTGTTTTTAGTTTTATAGTTTTGCTAAAGAATAGTGGATAGGTTGAAACTTAAAATTCCTACACACACGTTTTTGCACACATGTCATTTCTAAATATTTCCCCTATAAATATATACAAAATATTTTTAAATAAAGTTTATTACTTACAAACTCCATTTTATGTATTATACCTAGTTATGTCAAAACTATTTTCAAAACTATCTTAAACTCTTCAAAATCCTTTTCAAAATTCAAGTTTTGACCTGAGCCGGTCGACCGACCGATCGACCGACTCTGTGTCAGGTTAGATCGGTCGACCGACCGGTCGACCGGGAATCTAACTGTTGGGTGCGTGCATGTGTGCACGTTTCCCGGTCGACCGGACGGTCGACTGACTGCAAGACAGTAACTCTCTGTTTGTTTCGGTCGACCGGGCGGTCGACCGGGAGCCGCAACGGCTCTTTTTATTTGAAACCCGGTCGACCGGCCGGTCGACTGTTAGTGGGTTTTCTGCCATAACGGCTAGTTTTTTAAAACACGTTTTAATTGATTCTTTTTCGTTTCTAAACGTATTTAGGGGATATTTTATGGGTCAAATACTTCCTAATTACTATTATATGAGTTTACCCTTTAAACCCTAACTTTATCCTATAAATAGGGGTGATTAGGGTTATGTTTTTACAACAAGCATTTGCAAATATTCAAAGTTTTCAAAGGCCTTCAAAAGAGTTTGGTTCTTGGTTTTTGTACTGAAAAAGCTTTCTCATCTCTGAAGTTTTTATTTCTAAACTCTCTCAAATTCATTTTCTTTTTCCACTTACATTACTTGAGCTTCAATTCTAACCGTTGTTTTACAGGGTTCTTGTAAGGGAGAGAGGCTTTTACAAAAGAGAGTTTGTGGTCTTTTGATCACCAAGAAATACTTGTATTCGAGATTGTGAAGTTGGGTACTCCGGTGTGATTGTAATTCTTTGTGAAGTTATAGTGGTTAGAAATCCTTCTGGGTGAAGGCGGGGACGTAGAGCTGGGTGCTCGAACCTCGGAAAAATTCTTTGTGTTTGCGTTTGGTTTACTTGCTTCTTGCTTTATTTCTTTGCTTTGTATTCATTGCTTCTTATTCATTGCTTCATTTTCTTTCTCTACATATTCATTGCAACATTGTACTTGCTCTTCATATTCATTGCTATATACACTTGTTTCATATTCATATTGTCGATCAAATACTCATACAATAAGATTGCAATACGCACCTCAAACTCTTATCTAAGAGGAATCACGAGGAAGGAGTTCAGAGCCCTTCACAGGGTATTCGGCTTCTAGTCTTGTTTTGAGTGATCATTACATCATAACATTTTTAATTGTGCATTGATTAGCATTATCACCTATTCACCCCCCCTCTAGGTGATTTCAATGCTCATTACCTCCTTCCTTTGAAAATTTTGTTAATAGTATGCTCTATGGTAGAGATACACTTTCTTTAGAAGATGTTAAATCGGCCTTACATTTTAAGGAGTTAAGACAAAAAGTGTCAGTTGTAGGAAGTAAGGATCAAGCTGAAGGCTTGTTCGTCCGAGGTCGTACATAGAAGGGTTGAGAAAAATCTAGATTTAAATCTAGGTTAAGAAAAAATGTTGAGTGTCACTATTGTCATAAGTTTGGACACTATAAAAGGGATTGTTTTAAGCTCAAAGAAAAATAAAATGTAAGGAGAAAATCTCAAGATGAGAAATCTTCGGTTGTTAGTGTTGAAGAAGAAGCCTCCACATCACATGAAGTTCTTTCAGTTACCATCTTTGATGTCCGTTCACGAGATGAGTGGGTTCTTGATTCAGATTGTTCTTATCACATATGTCCCCACAGGGACTGGTTTGTGACCTACCAGCCAATTGATGGTGGTAATGTCTTAATGGAAATAACATATCCTGCAAGATAATTGGTATTGGGTCAATCAAGATTAGGATGCGTGACGGTATTGTTAGAATGTTGAGTAATGTTTGGCATGTGCCAGATTTGAAGAAAAATTTAATTTCTTTGGGCACTCTTGACTCCAACGGTTATAAGTTTTCAGCTAAAGGTGGAGTTTTGAGAGTTAGCAAAGGCTCTCTTATTGTGATGAAAGGAAAGAAGGTGAATACCCTTTATATCCTTCAAGGTAGCACGATGACAGGTGATGCCGCTTTGTTAATATCAGGAGACCCAGACTTAGATACCACTCGTTTGTGGCATATGTGGTTAGGGCATATGAGTGAGAGGACTACATATGTTGAGTAAGTAAGGTTTGCTTTGTGGGCAGAAAACAAGAAAGCATGACTTTTGTGAACATTGTGTTTTTTGCAAGCAGCACAGAGTTTCTTTTGGTACAGGTGTTCACAGGACTAAAAATACTTTAGACTACATTCATTCATATGTTTTAGGTACCTCTCAGGTTTCTATCGAAAGGTAAAGCTAGTTATCTTCTGACTTTAATTGATGATTATTCCAGAAAAGTTTGGGTGTATCCTCTCAAGCATAAGAGCGATGTGTTTGCTATCTTCAAGCAGTGGAAGGTTATGATTGAAAAGCAAACAGGAAAGAAGGTGAAGCGCCTCAGGACTGACAATGGAATGGAGTTCTGTTCTATGAAGTTTGATCAATTCTACAAAAATGAAGGAATTGTGCGGCATCATACAGTTCGGTACACACCACAACAAAATAGAGTTAGAGAAAGGATGAACAGGACACTGTTGGAGAGAGCTCAGTGTATGCTCTCTAATGCCGGTTTGTCAAAATGCTTTTGGGCCGAGGCAGTTAATACAGCTTGCTATTTGGTAAATCGGTCTCCCTCTACAACTATTGATTTTAAGACTCCTGAAGAGGTATGGTCTGGTACCCTACTAATTACTCTCATTTACTAGTATTTGGTTGCCCTACTTATTTTCATATAAATGATGGTAAGCTTGAACCTAGGGCAAAGAAAGCTATATTTCTTGGTTATGCTACTGGAGTGAAGGGATACAGGTTGTGATTTTCTGATCCTAAGTCACCTAAATTTGTTATTAATAGGGATGTTACTTTTGATGAATATTACATGTTTCAACCGAGAAAGGAGTCTGTTGTTGATATTACAAGTTCAGGAGAGGAAGCAAGCAAGCTGGTGGAGCTTGAGAGCAAAGTTATAGAAGGAGTGCAGGAGAGCACTCGCGTTGAACCAGTCAATGATGCTCAAGGTTTAACTTCAGGTGATGATACACTATAAGAATAACAGTATAGTATTGCCACCGGGATAGTAAGAAGGCAGATCCATCCACCTAAGGGATGCACCTATGCAGATATGGTCGCTTATGCTCTAAGTATGGCAGAATCTATTAAGATTCCAGAGCCTTCCACCTACAATGATGCTTTCAGTTCTGATGAAGCTACAGAATGGACTGTTCCTATGACTGAAGAGATGGAATCTCTTCACAAGAACCAAACATGGGAGTTAGTAAAGCCGCCTAGGGGATAAAAAATTATTGGCCGTAAATGGATCTTTAAGAAGAAAGAAGAAATTTCTGGTACTGAGTCTGTAAGATACAAAGCACGCTTGGTAGCCAAAGGCTACAATCAAACACAGGGCGTCGACTTCAATAAAGTATTCTCTCTAGTTGTGAAGCACACCTCTATTCGCGTGTTGCTAGACACGGTTGCTTGGTTCGATCTAGAGCTTGAGCAACTTGATGTGAAAGTATCCTTTCTTTATGGCGAGCTTGAAGAACAAATCTTTATGCATCAACTAGAAGGATTTGTTATTGAAGGCAAAGAAGACTATGTGTGCAGGTTAAAGAAATCTCTTTATGGTTTGAAACAGTCACCTTGGCAATGGTATTTGAGGTTTGATACTTTCATGATTGAGCATGGCTACTCTAGGAGTAAATATGATAATTGTGTTTATCATCGGAAGCTTAATGATGATTCTTTTGTATATTTGCTTTTATATGTTGATGACATATTGATTGCAGCTAAAGACATGTCTAAAGTTGATAAGTTGAAAGCTCAAGTCAAACAAGAGTTTGAGATGAAAGATTTGGGAGCATCGAAGAAGATTTTGGGAATGAAAATTCACAGGAACAGGCAAAAAGGAAATTGTTCCTATCTCAGAAGAAATACATCGAGAAGGCATTGGAGAGATTTGGCATGCTTGATGTCAAACCTGTGAAAACTCTACTTGCTGCTCATTTTTGACTTTCAGCAGATTTGTCTCCTCAAACTGATGAAGAAGAGAAGTACATGTCCCATGTTCCCTATGCCAGTGCAGTTGGAAGCATTATGTATGCTATGGTATGCACTCGACTGGACATTTCACATGCAGTTAATGTCGTAAGTTGAAATATGGACAGGTCAGGAAAAGACCATTAGCAGGCAGTGAAATAGATTTGCGATACTTAAAAGGATCTACTAATATTGGTCAGTGTTTTGACAAGGGAACTAATTCTGATTGCAAAATTGCTGGATATTCGAATTCAGATTTTGCGCGTGATTTGGACAGAAGAAGATCTCTGACAGGTTATGCTTTCACTCTTTTAGGTAGTGCCATTAGTTGGAAGGCGACTTTACAGTCGACAATTGCTTTGTCTACTACAGAGGCAGAGTATATGGCAGTTACAGAGACAGTGAAAGAAGTTATTTGGTTAAGAGGCTTAGTTGAAGATCTCGGCTTACACCAAGGAGTAACTACGGTGTTTTATGACAGCCAGAGTGCTATACATTTGACGAAGCACCAGATTTATATCATGAGAGAACCAAACACATTGATGTCAGGTATCACTTTATTCGAAAAATTGAAGTCGTCAAAGTTAAAAAATTTGGTACTGTAGATAATCCAGAAGATATGATGACAAAACCCGTACCTTCACGCAAGTTCGAGTACTGTCTCGAATTGCTTGGTATTCAAAGTGGTGAAGGTTGAGCCCGTCGAGGCTAGAGAAAACAGCAAAAATTCAAAGGACGCTTGACACAGTTCAAGTTAAGGTGGAGAGATTTGTTATTCATTCAAGACAAGGTGGAGATTTATGGATATGCCTTTAATGAATAAATTAAACCATAATCTTAGCCATCCTATGAATATCTTAGCCACTATGAAATCTCTAGCCACCCTAAAAGTCATCAATAGCCACCCTATAATGATCATAGCCACCCTATAAAGATCATAACCGCACTATGAAGATCTTAACCATCCTATAAAGATCATAGCTGCCCTATGAAGATCTTAGCCACCCTATGATTTTGATGTATGTGTGGGTGAAGTGATGAAGGGGTTTAAAAGTTTTGTCTATAAATAGGCATCACATTGCATGAGATTTGGAGAGCAAGGAAGTGAGAAGAGAGCTGCCAAATATTGTATTACCCTCTCCTTTCTCTTGCCATTTATCTTTCTTTTGTTAAGCTCTACTGAATTGGGTTTCATTGGGCTTGGGTAAGTAAGATTAGAGTTGTAATCTCTTGTATTCTCCCCTTTTTTGATTAGTGGATTTCTCTTGCAGTCTTCTCCCGTGGACGTAGGTCGCATTGACCGAATCACGTTAAATACTGGTGTGCTGCTTTCTTTATTTTTATCAGCTTATATTGCTATCTGTCTCTCTTTATACTTGCCATCTCTTGCATTAGAAACCCACTACTTTAACAGTTCTGAACACCAGACTTGCTAGGATGAGCACGATTGTTGGCACCAGCGTGGTTAGCATCACCACCCTTTTTCTCTCTCCTCCGTCGCCACCATCTCACAATCGATAGAACAACTGCTTTTTTTTTTTTTTTTTTCTGTTGCTCCTTAAACAGTGTTTCTTTTTTTCTTTTTTTCCTTTTTCTTTCCAAGAACCTCGGCCCAAGGCAAAAATTAAAAGAAGCTTCAGACATTTGTTCTGTGTGTTTTAACATTGTGAAACTCTAAAACGCACTTCACAGAATTTTTTTGTTCATTGGATTAATTTGGTTTAATAAAATTTATGTGTTTTACTATTTATTAAAAATGATTTATATGGTCAAATCTTTATTTGAGAAAGTTTTTTGTTTCGAATATTGTGCGTGATTTATTTATTGAGCTACTTGTTTAAATTCGACCTTTTGTACGCATCCTAGATTAATTGGTTGAGAGCTTCTTTATCAACTGATTTCCCTTATTTCTTTTTTTAGGAAAACTCTCCTAAAATCAAACTTTTCATCTTTCTTATTAATCCCAGTTCTCTTGAAGTTTACTATTTGATAAACAACCCATATCAACATGCTAATAAGGTAGAAATTGAAGGTCTCATTAAAAAGATCATCCTTAAATTTTTTTTCTTTTAATGGGGATGCTGTCTCATGAAAGCACAGAAGCACCCATACGCGGTACTGAAAGCATGTAATTAAGAATTTTTTTCTCAGCTCATAGAGCTGATTAGTGATATTCTCCAGAAAGAGAAGGCATTGTTACTCATAGACTATTGTTATGATGCGCGGATTCTTCTAAATAGGTCATGTACCATGTGTAATACAACAATATTTATTGAATTTTTATTGGATACTTTTATATGAGTTCAACAAGTTTAAAACAACAATACAATTTGAGTAGCAAATGCTTTATAAATTCTACCAAATTCGCAAGTTCAAATAATAGTCTTCAAGTTCCATCATATAAACTTGAAGTATAATAAGGTAGTGAAAATGATTTTAACGCGACAATCCACTAGTTTTATGCAGGTTTGCCCAATTTACCTTATTTCAAAATTCTTCCAATACTTTTCGCCCTATGATTAGATTATAAAATATCAAATTTACATATATACATATATTAATAATATGCCTTTAAGAAAAAGGAATAGATTGTTAGTTTCTTATTTTCTTCCTTAAAGTGTCCATCATATCTTACTTTAAGCAAAAGTTCCAATGCAAATACCTACTAGTTTGATATTACCTGGGGCCGGGGGAAGACTTTGAAGATAGGGATTTTCCTCCAGCTTCATTGTTGCTCTTGGTTTAAATAGATATCTTTCCGGTTCCCAACGCGCCCATGTGTTGTTAATTGATTACGTGTCATTGTTTCGCTTAGCAACAACAACGTTTTATAATTTGTTGTAACTTACTTAGGTTCTAACTCTTTGTGGTTTTAATCCCGACTCCTGTAACTTAGTAAATGTGGTTGTCACTGTTTATCTTAGCCCTTTGGACTCGGTTATGAGAAACAACTATAAATTTACATGGTTGAAGCTATTGAAAAACACAACATTACAATCTAAAATTCATGATGTTATTAGAGTTTGTTGGATATTCTTATCTTTAAATATCTTTATCCTTTTGTTAGATATTCTTATCTTACTACTCATTTTCTTATCTATCTACTTTCACTTGTATTTATAAATTGATTGCTTTATGAATAAACAAACTGCAAGTCCTTCTCCTCCAAATTATCATGGTATCAGAGCAATTCCTCTATTGATCGTCATTTTATCCTATCAACGAGCCTGCGTTGGGCCGTGCTCATGTAGTTGGGTCGTGCTCATGTAGTTGGGCCTAGCGCTAGGCTATCTCTTCATTTTTCATTACTATCGTTCTTGATGGCATCTTATTCCAACGCTGCCCTCGGCCCTTGCCTCCACAGTCGTCCTCGACCTTTACTTTCACAGCCTCCAGCGCGGAGGCTTCCTCCTCTGCGAGATCTCTCCAGCACGACATCTGCCATTGAGATCTGTCTTTTTTGCCACCGCGAATTCTCTCTCTCATCCTCCAGCGTTGCTTTTACCATCTTGCTACACAATACACGTAGTCGAGTTCTCGTGAGCCCTTCTACCTCTATTCTCGTTCATTTTGCAGCATAATTCACGTAGTCGAGTTTATTGGCCCGAAGGCCTTTCACCTTAGTTTTGATGATGACTAACTTATGAAGTTATGTTACTAATGATCTTATGTTTATTAAGTTTCAGATATTGATCAAGATCTTAGTTGGTGTTTTAGCTTCAACAAAGAACTCGAAGTGAAGATTCGAAGATATCACGTGTTAATTCCAGAGTTCACATTTAAAGATCGCATCAAGTACTCGAGATGGAGTCAAGCTCGTTTGGATTGTGTTTTGGATCGAGTCGACTTGGAGAAGAAGATCGACAAAAAGACTTTGGTCTAGATTTATTTATTAGTTTAGATCTTGTGTAAGGATAGAATAGTATTGAATTGCTCAAGTTCACACACAAGTTTATTTATTGCTTTCATGATAATAGTTTTAGCTTCGGTTTAACCGTTTCATTTTAAAAGTTTACGTTTACATGGTTTATATCTATATAGAGTAAGTTTCATGCTTTATATATATGTTGGATACTATATACACATTTTAGAGCTTTATTATTTAGAAAAACTTATTTCTATTAGTTCATGTGTTTTGGTTCAACATGTATATGATTTTGAGCTTCGGATTATCAAGTATACATACATAGGTTTCATGAATAGATTCCATCAAAAGAAGTTTACATGGTTTATATGTATATTAGATTTCATCTATATACATTGATGGTTCATATATATTTAGAAAAACTTATTTTGATGTATCTACTTCATGTATTTAAGTTTTATTTTTATCAAAACTTATTTTTGTATTCATTATCAAAAACAAGTTTATATATCATTTACTATGTGTATTGGACTCTATATATACACACTATGCTTCAAATGTGTTTCAATATCTTGCTTTAGTATTTATACAAGTTTATAGAAAAATCGGATTTCCATTTTTATGTTTGGATTTGAAAAATATGGTTTGGTTTTTGCCTATATTTCTTATCGCAAAAATAGTTCAATTGTTTATAATATGTGTTGATTTTTGATCACACATATTTGTACTTCAAAGTATTTATATGAACTTATTTTTGTGGAATATATGAGGTTTTATTGGAATTTATATGGGTTTCAAAGTCCAAGTTTTAAACCCTCAAAATTGCAGTTTTAGGCTGCTTACGGTCGACCGACCGGTTGACCGCAAGCTGGCTCAGTCGACCGACGTGCACAAATGCGCATGCCCAATGGGCGGTCGATTGACCAGTCGACCGACTGGCTCAACCCTACTTTCGGGTTGGCACCGGTCGACCGGGCTGTCGATCGACAGAGAGTTACACACTCTGTGCTTTGGGGCGGTCCACCAAGCGGTCGACCGGCAATCCCAACGGTCAAAAATCCAACCGTTGGCGGTCGACCGTCCGGTCGATCGATAGGTTATTTCTGACCTGTTCTTAGCCCAAATGGCTATATTTTTCTGGCCCTATAAATTGAGTTTTCTTGGCTAGATTTTGATATGGCTTTTAAGAGCTAAAATTCTTATGTTAAACTGAGTTTCTACAGCAAGATTTTAAACAAGTTTTTAGAGCTTCAAAATCAAAATCTCTATTTGTTTCAATGTTTTGAAAAATCAAAAGAAAACAAGTTTTGGGAATCTAGTTCTATTCTTCAATTCTTTTATCATTTCAAGAGTTTTTTCAAGTGTTTTCCTTTATATTTCTTTTTTAAAAATTTTATGCACTCACATACTTGAGCTATTCATTGCAAATCTATCCTCTAGAATCATTGTATTGTGAGAGGTTTTGTTTATGGTCTTTTGAAATCACCAAATATTGTTTGTGATCATTGGATCACCAAGTTGTAATCTCTTCTTTGCTTTGTGCTTGACATTGTACCTACCCTCTTGTGTAGGGGTGTGAGAGAGTTAGAATTGTGTACTCTCGATTGTAAGTTGTGATTCGTCGGTGGAGTTCCCTTTGTGGAAGATTCTTAGTGGATAGTTGAAATCTTTCTGTGTGAAAGCGGGGACGTAGGGTAGTGATTTGAACCTAGAAACATATCCTTATGTTTGTGTTTGGATCTCTCTGTCTCTCAATTCTCTACTCTTATCTCTTGCATTGTTATTATTACTCATATCTATACATACTTGATATTGTTTGTGTGCTCACACTTATGTCTAACCAAGAGAGCTATTGAAGCACCTCAACTCTTAATTTAGAGGAATCGTGAGGTGAAGTTCTGGAGCCCTTCACGGAGAATTCGGCTTTACTCTTGATTACACATTGTGTGTGTTAGCATTTAGTTTTAATTTCGCACTTTTTATCCTAGATTAGCACTACACCTATTCACCCCCTTCTAGGTGTATTTTTTCAATTGGTATCAGAGCTAGTACTCCTGATATTCGGTTTAACCACTAATGAGTGATCCTTGATTTGCTAATCAAGTTATTTGCTTTACATACATATTTGTTTACACTCAAAAATTATCTTGCTCCACCTTTGTTTGATGCTTCTAACTTAGATATGTGAAATTTTAAAATGAGTTCATATCTTAAAGGCTCAGGATTGCATGTTTATCTTGCCACTGCCAAGAAATCATATGTTGATAATGGCAAGTATTTAGAGGTTAATGCACAAGACATGGATGCACTAAAGTACACACTTTGCAAAGAACATATTTTTTTAGTTTCTCATTGTGATTTTGTTTTTACAATGTGGAACACTATGATCTCTCACAAGGAACAAGCTTCAAACATTTCGGAGAGAGAATCTATTGGAGATGAGTCCGATCAAGCTTACTACATGGTCCAAGAGAATGACTCCCTTGAGGTAACTTCGGATTCTCATCTCGATGATTGTGCTAGCACTTCCAATGATGATAATGCTATGGATGCACATGTATTGAATGAAGAGATTTCAATGTTTTGTGAAAAACTTGCTTTCAAAATACAGAGCTTTGAAAAACAAAAGTTTTGATTTAAAGAAGGAAAATGAGATATTATTTTCAAAGCTCCATTTGGTTTTGAAAGAGAAAGTTGAGATTTCAAGTGAAAGGGATTCATTGAAAAATCAACTTGATCTTGTTTTAAAGAAAAAATGAGATTTTCAACAGAAAAAAATGATTTTGATGTTGTTTTGAAGAAAAAAAATGTTCTATCTTCTAGACTTGATTCTATTTTAAAATAAAATGATTCTTTAAAAACAAGATTGTTTTGATTTTCAAAGAATTAGAATGTGTTTCTTTTGAAAAGTTTCTTTTAAAAATGACCTTGATTCTCATGTTTGTCATGTATCTACTACTTCATCTTCTTATAATGAAAATGTTATTTCTCATTCTTGCTCCACATCTTCTTCCATTTTTGAGAATGATATTTATGTTTTGAAGAAGAGTGTTGATTATTTAGGCTTCACTTTGAGCCAATGTGTCATTAACCACAAGAGGTTGGAATTCATATTTCACAAGAAACATCCTCCACATTTGTATGAACACCCTTTACAGCATACAGATGCTCACCATGTTCACATACATAACTCCATGTATGCTAGAGTATATACTTGTACACATTATAATCGTAAAAGCCACCTTGCAAAATTTTGTTGTGATAGACTAAATGATTTCAATTTTGCAAGTAAACATGTTTGGGTTAGGAGAGATACTAACCCCTATGAACCTAAAAAAATTTGGGTACCAAAAATTATTCCTATTTCTTTTGATGTAGGTATGTGCTCTCACAAGAGAGATTGGTGCTTTGGTGGTAAATGCATTTGGACTCAACGGACACACCATTGGATGCTTTGCTATCGAGGAGTTTTGGTGAGAGGACCACCATATTTTTGGAGATATAGAGAGACTAATTCTTTCGGTTTAGTAACTATCTCTATCCTCCATGTCATGTTTATGTTTATATGCTTTGAATTGATGATTTTGGTATTTCATGATTTTTCATGCTAATCATATTTAAATGTAATGCTTATTAAACTTGTGATATACATATATAGTCTTTGAGATACACACATGATTATATGGATTCATATTTTTGTGTTCTCACTATTGTTTAACTATGGTGTATATCCTTATGTTAATAATACTAGCATTTACACTAATGATTATATTTATTTTTCAATTATGTTTTAATGTTTTATGCATTTCATATTTTAATTACATGTTTTGATGTTTTATGTATTTCATATTTTAATTATATGTTTAAATTGTGATTATACTTGTACAATTAGTGAGCTACACTTGATTCTTATATTTTACATGCTTTATTGCTCATGTGTACTTATTACATGTTTGATTGTGCTTGTATAATCTAGCTTTGATGATTTTTACATTTATACTTGTACTCCTATACTTGTTTTTATAACACTCTTGACATGTTTTATTTTTAAATGAGAATGTGTTTAGCTTAATGTATATGTAAAGTTTATCAAAATTACATGATATACTTATTCTATCCTTAAATCACTTACATTATATGCCATATATTTTCTTGTGGACTCACTTCATGTTTGGGATAAATATGTATACTTTAGTTTTGATATTACATACATATTCCTTTAAGTCTATATTTACATCCTTTATATGTTTCTTGATAAGTTTTGATGTAAATGAGAATTCTCATGATTTATGTTTTCATATTTATGGAAAAAAAATTTCATTTGTTTCGATTGAGTTTCATTGTCTTGTCTCTATGCATATGTTAATTACATGATTTTTGTACACTATACATCATTTGTTTACTCATGATTTTTGATTCGTGAGCATATATGTGCTTCATTATTCTTTGAGCGTCAATTATTGCGTATTTAGAACGTTTTCATGATATATATATATATATATATATATATATATATATATATATATATATATATAATATATATATAATATATATATATATATATATATATATATATATATAGGGCTTACTGTACCTCAGCCTGCAGGCTGAGAGAGTTTCTCAGCCTGCGGGACGTGGCTGAATATATGCCACACATCGGTCGCAGAGTGTGGGCGCCAAAAAAATCAAAAAAATCCCGCCTAAACAATCGTGAAACAAATTGACAAAAATACCCCTTTTATATGACGACGGCGACTTCTAGCATTGAAAAGTAAAAAAATATTCCATGGTCGCATACTTAATACAGAATAAAGAATACCGGAGGAAACATGCTATCGTATAGCAATGCGACCTCCTTCAGTACTGCGACCAAAGTCGCAAACTTCTTTCTCATTACGATGGTGATGACGAGGATTAGAAGTTTAAAAAAATTGTATTTTGTTTTTTTTTAAATATATATAAATCTGTTTTCTAAAGTTAATTGTGTGAATTACATTTTTTACTACTATGTCTTGGTTGAAAATGCTGTACAATTGTTACAAACCTTCATTTTAAATATTTTACGCTAAACGAATATACTGCGACCATGGACGCAGTTAATAATTATATTACTTCACGCTTATAAATTTTTAAAATGAAAGGTTGCGACATTGGTTGTAGTTGCTGGACGCAGACTTAATAAATACACTGCGACCTTGGTCGCAGTTGCTGGACTTTAGTCTTAATCAACAACAACACTGCTACCTTGGTCGCAGTTTCTGACCGTAGTCTTAATAAAATAAACGACCGTAGTCTTAATAAAATAAACTGCGACCTTGATCGCAGTTGTTGGTGTTTAGTCTTAATAAAATACACAGCGACCTTGGTCGCAATTGCTGGTCTTTACTCTTAATCAACAACATCACTGCGACCTTGGTCGCAGTTGGTGGTCTTTATAAATAATCAACAACAACACTGCGACATTGGTCGCAGTTGATGGCCGCAGTCTTAAAAAAATAATCTGCAATCTTGGTCGCTATTGCTGGTCTTTAGTCTTAATCAACAACAACACTGTGACGAGGTCAACAACAACACTGCGACGAGGTCAACAACAACACTGCGACGAGGTGACACATCACCGCAGCAGTTTCTTAGTCGCAGACTTTGGTCACAGTGTCGACCCTGGTCGCAGTAGTTACTGTTTGCAATGTATCTTATGCGACCTTGGTCGCAGTGTCATCTATGGTCATAGTTGTTTTGTTTGCAATGCATGGCTGCGAACAAGTTCTTAGTTTATTAAAAAAAATAAATATGCTTTTATTTATGTCCAGGCATTTATCTCCAGGCATGTGCAAATGATACAAAAACGATCTCTTATACAATAAGATTGAGTGTTACAATATAGCAGTACAAAGAAGACTAAACATCAAAAAAATCCCTTATTGACTAAGAGCAATCTTCTTCTTGAGGTCTGGTGGCAGCAGAATCAATAAGATTGAGTGTTACAAAGAAGACTAAACATCAAATTAGCCAAGAAGACTAAACATCAAAAAATCCCTTGTTGACTAAGAGCAATCTTCTTCTTGAGGTCTGGTGGCAGCAGAATCAATAAGATTGAGTGTTACAAAGAAGACTAAACATCAAAGTAGCCAAGAAGACAAAACATCAAAAGAGCCCTTGTTGACTAAGAGCAATCTTCTTCTTGAGGTCTGGTGGCAGCAGAATCCTCCGATTCCAACTGACCCTCCAAAGTGCCGGGATACGATCTTTCGTTGATGAACATCTCTTCACCAGAAGGCTATCCAGTGAGCATGGAGTTTCCTCGATGTCACTTCTGGGGTAAGAGAGGGAGAGTGAGACCTCACAAGGTATGCTACCCACCACTATATCCACCACATCCCCCGCCGCCATACCCACTCTGACCATCCGTTATCAGCAAGCTTGACTGGTGCATCAAGTCAGAGCAGATCTCGGTGAGGCTTAAGTCCTCGTCAGGGATTATGACTTCTTCCCTTGTGAACGACGAGGACCATGACTTCTTCCCTTGTGGACGATGAGGTCTATGACTTCTTCCCTTGTGGACGAACATCGATCAAGTTCCTCCATAGGGTCATCTTCATCCATGGAGGCAGGCCCCTGTTAGAGACTCTGAAGAAGGCGGAAATTCTTAGAGCAATTGCTCTCGAAAGAAAACAGTCTAATTATGGGTTGTTAAAGGGAGAGGGTGAGCCCTATTTATACGCAGCCCATAATAACCATAATTAATGGTTCATTAATCAGAATCGTCGGCATTAATGGTCTCCAACCGCCAGCGCCGGTTTGGCATTAAAAGACATTAACGCCTAAACCCAATGAAGAGCTGACGCGTGGACAACCGCTTCGGGAAACAACGAATGGTGCGGGGTTCGTCAACATAGACTTGACGTTAAAAGATCTCATAAAATCTTTATGACAGGTCGCGTCTCACGGAGTGACTCCAAGTCGCATCAGACAACAGACAACTTTTCATTTTTCATTTAGATTCAAAAAATGACTTAATCCAAAAATAACACTTAATAAAACAACACTTACTTAACGTACTGCGACCAAAGTCGCAGTCCATGTAATGCAACCCTAGATTGCAGTTGCTGGCCATCTTTATCAATAACAACACTGCGACCTTGGTCGCATTTAACCATGTACACTGCGACCAAAGACTTTGACTAAGGTCGCAGTTTAAATGTACAATGCGACCAAAGACTCTGACTACATTATATACAAAAAAATTAATTACTTAACGTAGTGCGACCAAAGTCGCAGTCTATGTAATGCAACCCTAGATTGCAGTTGCTGGCCATCTTTATCAATAACAACACTGCGACCTTGGTCGCATTTCACCATGTACACTGCGACCAAAGACTTTAACTAAGGTCGCAGTTTAAATGTACAATGCGACCAAAGACTCTGACTACATTATATACAAAAAAATTAAACTATAAAGTAGAATTTTATCGCAGGCTGAAAAAATTGATCTGAAAAGATTTTATATTTTCAAAAAAAATTTTATCGCAGGCTGAAAAGGAGAAACTAGATCTTTCAAAAAAGAGGTAAAGAAATAGGGCGAAAAGTAATTTATATCCTATAAAGAGCGGCAAAAATAAAAGGGGGGAAAAATAATAATAAACAATAAGGAAAAGTTATCATAAGGGGTATTTGATAATTTAACTTCTACCTAAAAGCGGGCCGCAAGTAAGTGAGGTGACAAATTGAGCCACGTCACCGCAGGCTGAGATAGTACTCTCAGCCCGCGGGCTGATATACATTTTTCTCATATATATATATATATATATATGTACATATATATATATATATATATATATATATATATATATATATATATATATATATATATATATATATGTACTTATATATATATGTTTTGTTTCTTATTTGAAGGATTTTTTACTAGTTTTTAAAACTACTTTAAACTAATTTTTATTCTTCAATTGGTAGTGTTTTCAGCCTACACTAAAATTATTTTCAAAAATTATTTTTGAAAACTTCTACCATCAAAAGGTGGTTGGTTTTGTCATCATGCCTTGTATGCTCACATTGTATATATTTTTAAACATGTACATGATAGGGTGGATGTTATGAGTTATATATGATTCTTATGATATTTCATTTTTATATACTCATGTTTTCTTATATATGTATGCTTCATATTTCAATTGGTATTTAAATTGATCATAAATACATATATATGATTTCTTGTGCTAGATTAACAATGTTTATACATATATGTTTTATAGTACAAATTATTTTATGCTAAGCTTGATTTACTTCTAAATGTTAATTGATATCTTTTATAAGCTTATGCATTGATTTTTTTGATATTTCAAAAGGGGAGAGAAAAATTTTTAATTTTATTTTCAATCGGTATCTTACTTCGACTCATTTTGAGAAAAATATTTTGTTTTAGAAAATACTTATATTTTTCATATTGGTATCAATTATTTACAATTGGTATCTATATTACAAAATGGTATAGAATTTAAAAAAATTGATATCATGAATTATTTATTTTCAATTGGTATAGTTTTTATATGATATCCATGTCGTTGTTCAATTGGTATATTATTTTGTATAAAAATATTTTTCAATTTTTTTAAATTGGTATATGTTTTAAATTGGTCTTTTACCCTTTTGTTGATGAGTGACAAAAAAGGGAAGAAAGATTAATTTATATATGCATGTTTCAATGATTTTAGTGTTTATACATGCTTATATGTATTATGCATATCCATATGCACATGTTTTATGATTTTGATATCTGGAGTTCTTATTGCATATCCATTCAATTGATATCAGAGTATTAATATATATATATATATATATATATATATATATATATATATATATATATATATATATATATATATATATATATATATATATGTTTTTATATTTAAGTGCTTCATTGAATATCTATGTGTTTATACTATGTATGAGTTAAGGGGGAGCTTCTATGAAGCTTATCTTTAATCCATGCATATATAACCTCATAAGTTTTGTCATCATCAAAAAGAGGGGATTGTGGGCTCGAAGCCTGATCGGGAGAGAACCGCGCACAAAAAGTGTATATTTTGAAATCGATATTTAAAGTGTGCGTGCTTTGGCTTCCTCGATATTTCCGTTATAGCATAGAGGCTAAAACGAGTCGATTCCACAAGGACGGAAGGCGATAGAAGCTTTACCGGTTGATTCACGTGTTTGTTAAAAGTTCTTCAAAGTTTTAAAGAATGAAAAGAAAAGAAAATAAAGAATGAAAAGAGAAGTACGGTGAAAACAAAGAAGTGAGAAACATAGAAAAGAATGGTATTTGTGATTTTTGGTATTTCTAAAACAAAACGAAAAAGAAAGAAAACCCATGGCTACAACTACTAATGACTCCACCAACATGCTAACCTCTTAGTGATAATTGTCTCACATGTATCATTGGTCATCACTAGTCCTTGATTCAAGAGCTATTCAAAGCATGACCCATATGTAACTCATCACAACCAAACTCAACAAAACAAGTTCAAGCTACACTTAAACCATCAAAACTAAAAGTAAGTATGGAGTAAAGTAATGGTAGCTTGTTAGAGAGTTAGAAAGTTAGAGTGCTAGATCCTTCATCATGAGCCATCAATGGCTCTTGCAAGAGCAAGGCCAAATCGAGGCTATTAGATTCATGTGAATTATTAAATAAGAAGTTAGACTAGTTGGTGGTTAGTAATTAGTTGCCATGAGAGAAAATTTAGCTACACATGTAAAAGAAATTAGAGAGAAGAAAAATAGAGAGGTAAAGAGAGCACCTTTCATAGATTGTCACCTTCTATTACAAGCACTCGTACATTCCAAGCATTTACCACTCTCTCTTCCTATTACAAGATCTACAAAATGGAAATTACAAAGAGGAAGAAGAAAACTAACCTAACCTAAACTAAACTACAACATAAAATGAAAAATTACCCTAAACTCTGTATATCTCCCTTCTGAAAACCCCAGGGGAGTATTTATAGGCACCAGGAAAGAGGGGGGCCAGGGGACAAACCCTGGCCCATAACGCGGCCCCGGCTGTCCTTGGGCGGCGCGCGCAGCGCCGCCTGCTGCGCGCTGCCCAGTTTTTCCCCTGTCGACTGGAGCTCTCGGTTTCTAGTTTTGGGACTCTGCTTTTAACAGAATCAGCCTCCTAGGTCAATGGCTATCTTTTAGACCTTTAATCACCCATTAAATGATGATTTAGGGTCTTCTTCTTCATTGTACACCATGGACCTCGAAACATGCAAGAGAGGTGTTATTAGCAGAATTTAATATTAAATAAATGTGAAGATGTGGTATGAAATATACAGTTTTAGAGACTAATCACACCCCCACACTTATCTTTTGCTCGTCCCGAGCAAAACAAAAAACTAAGGAAATTATTACACCACTTTCGCAGGTGACGCGATTGCACCAAGTGTAACAAGCCGTTAAACCTCTAGGTTTCCCCTAGAGGAGGAGTTTTATCTCCTAAGGATTTTCAGCGGATTACACTCACAAAATCCATAAAGAAAGAAATCAAATGTTAGTATTTTGAAAAATCATTTTTGAAATAGAGAAAAGTATTGAAGTATTTTGCCGAAAATATAAGTGATCCAAGATCATAGGTTAATCAGAAATTAATCTTTCTTAAACTAAGTCAAAATGCAAAAAATCTTGTTATAAATTAAATGTAAGAATTTAAAATTGAATTGACTCTTTGATCTTTCATAAAACTCTTAGAAAAATATCCACTTTGTGAACAGTGAAGATTTTTGGGATATCGACTCTAACTTTCATGCCATTTATTTATATCATTATATATATTATATTTATTTACTTTTTTTCTCCCTTAGTTTTCTTAGGCTTTCTTATTTACCCGGGTAGTGAGCCTTTAGCCGGTGACTCCCAAACCAGATAGTCTTAGGGCACCAGATGAGAAAACATCCCTCGGACTTAAGGACTCAAGTAAACAAGGTCACAAAACTAAAGGGAATTATTTTGTTTTTGTCCACCATTTTAGGTATGAATAATCATGCTTCTTAAGGCATAATTACCCAACTTCAATAAGTGGCTTTTATTTATAAATTTTTTAATATATATTTTTATGGTATTTTTAGTCTTTGTTTCAATCCCAAAAATTGTGTAATTGTGGAGTGCATAAATCTAAGGCATAAAAAATCAAGATCAAATTATCTTTTCAATCTTACTTTCTTATCCTAAAATTTAAAAAAGATCTATTATTTTGACTTGGTTTAAAATTTCATAATTTTAGGTCTTCCTAATTCCTAAGATAATCTTAATTTTCTTAAAAATAAATCAAAAACTATTTTTCTTGTTTCAAAAAGTTTTGTAAAAAGAAAAGAAAAGTTTTTATATAAAAGATTTTTTTTTGGTTTAATTAAAAAGAAGTGTAAAAGAAAGAAAATATAAAACTAACTATGTAAAAGAAGTGTAAAAGAAAGAAAATATAAAACTAACTACGTTAGTAAACCCTCCCTCACACTAATCTCATGCATGGTCCTCAATGCATCGTGAATGTGTGAATACATGAAACAAATGGAGAGGGAAGGAAAATTAGCTCATGGTGGTGATTCCCGTGGTGGTCTGATTGGGCCAAGCGTTGCTACCCAATCAAGATATCGTGGATCTTGAAGGAACCCACCAATGACCTCTTTAATATGACCCAATAAAATGTTGATTGAATGAATGATCTTATTTAAAAAATTATCCCCATCTAATTTTCAATTTTCAAAAATAATTACTGAGTCATTTTCTTCAACATCCTTGTCCAACAATGAAGTGTAATTTTAGAAGATGAGGGATTTGGACTCAATTGGATCAGGGACAAAAACCGACACCGACTCGGAAAGTTAACTCAGATCAAGTCGAGAGTCAACAATGAGAGTCGAAATTGGTTCAAAAACAGGGTCCAAACCAAAGAATTGATATTCACACACTTTCCCCATGAATGAAGTGTGATCATTAGAGATTGGTGATTCTATTTCACGGTGTACTGGTACAGGATTCAATGTTGACTCCAGAATAGAGAAAAAATCTGATAAAGACCGGAGTTATTATTGAATCAAAAAATGAAATGGAATTACTAATACGAGGTTCAGGATCACATTCAGGTTCGATTTCAATTTCAGGAAGGGGATAACTTGCCAGAATGTCCAGGCGACTTTCATAACTTGGAGTGTGGTAAAGTTCAAATGTATGTTCTGAAATTGAATCTGAATTTTCAAAATGACATGATTCATGGGTCCAATCAGTAGAGTTAGGGATATAAGGATCGATCAAAGGTTGACAAGAAAGATTTTCCTCGCTCTCATTGATTAATTCGCTCATAAGTGAGTCTAACCTACTGATAGGCCGTGTAACAGAATTTAGATTTGGAATCATGTCTCCATACTCTTTGCAATTGGTTCTTCTTGAAAAGGTGAGTATGGAAGTTAATTTTGAAAATTGTGGTGAAATTGTAAGTCCGTCAGATGTTGCTCGGACTCACGCAAGGGTTCCATACTCAAGTCCAGTATTAATGGTTGTTTATTTTGAATTGGTGAGACTGAAAAAGATCAGTAGGACTCTTGAAAAATTGGTTGAGATGATGAGTCCAACATGTTTTGCATTCTTTCATAAAAGACTTCCAAACGCCTTTCTAGCTCAAATTCTTCTTCAATTGGTTACTCTAGAAAAGAGGTATATGGAGTTTGATGTGGGAAGGATTATGAATTGAGCAAATTTTGCATTTGTTGTAGGGACTCTTCCATACTCCTTTCCAAATCAGATTTTTCTTCGGTTGGTGGAACAGGAAAAAGAGTATATGAATCAAAATTGGAGAATGAACTTTATGAAAATTGTGGACAAGGCGGTTGAAAGTTTGACTCAGGGGAGGCGAATCCCTATTGACTCTGTGAAGAGTTGAAATTATTTTGAAAATTATGGTCATATGATTGGGGGTACGGGTCATATTGAGTCGGATAATCCTAACTCGGCATATATGGTTAGTTCATGTTGTACATAGTCGGGTCAGAGTTATCCAAGTCAAATGAGGTCGGAGTGAAATATGAATTTATATCATGATTGAAAGAATTATTATTGTTAAAATCCATTTCACAATATACAAAAAGGAAAACAAACAAACAAACAAACAAAGAAAAAGAAAACAATCCTATGCTACGGTTGACTTAGACCTAGACAAATCCTAACTGGTTAGACTGTCCATGGGGGGTATATTGTCGGAAGCTAACCACGAGTTAATCGGCCAGTAGGGGCAAGATCAGTGGGAGGTATCCGTACCGGAGCAACGGGCCTAATTATGCCAAACCACTGTTCTTCGAGGTTTCGTCTCTCAATCCCCAACCTTAGACATCGATTTAACAAGAGTCAACTTCTAACAACTTCCCCCTTAAGTCAATCTCTTAAATGAGTCCGAGATGTCCCTAGGGGCCAACGTCTAGCAAATTTTATTTAGGCTTAGGTTGTGTGAGTGGGGAGGTGATTTTTGGGCTAAGGGAGGATAATGACTTCCCTACCTTATGTTGTTTTTGAGTTTTGCCCTTAAGTTAAATTTGTGCAAGTGTACAATATAGATAAAATGAATACAAAAAAGCGAGTAAATCACTGAAGTGTTTGTCCTATACCATATGCAATGCCATATGTACACCTCCTATCAATATCACAACAACACAAGAATAAAATATAGGATATTGGAATGAAAATTTACACGTGCCTAGATGCAAATGTCTAAACCGTTTTAAAGCATCCAAATTTTGTATTTTAGTTCTTAAAATTATTTACAGTGTATAGATAAAAAAAAATTAGCAGCAGAGTATATGAATGTACAAGAAGTTACCCAACCACACAAGAGCAAGTGTGGACTTCTGCAACGCTAAAACTTTAACCTGTACACCAAAATAAAGAAGAAAACTTAACAAAAACGTGAAATCAAACCGTTCCCATCCCCGGCAACGGCGCCAAAATTTGATCGGGGGAGAACCTGTAACACCCCGAATTTTTAAACGCTGATTTAAAATTATAATCTCAAATTATTATGTTAATTGAATGTGTAATGAATTTTAACTTAATTTTGGGTATGTCTAGTGGCATATATGAATATGCCTATACCATGATTATTATGTGACTTGTATTTCAATGAGATGAAATACTAGTATTATACTTGAAATGCATGTATTTATCAAGAATATACATTAATGGCAATTTTATGTATATTATATTTTAGTGGAGGGAGTAGGTATGCATGAGAGGAAAGATCAATGGCCAAGATCTTCTTGATTTGGGGGAGTGACACTTGGATGGAAGGGAGGTGGCAAACTTGTAATACTTTGGGGGTTTGACTCTTGAAAGAGTCAAGAGACCTTTTATGTCTTCATCCTCATTCTTGAGAGGTTTCTTCATGGAGAAGAAACCCTAGAACCCAAATAAAAATCCCATCTTGATCTCAAGCACTCTATTTCTCTCCCTCTCTTTTCCTCTCTACTCTTTCTCTCCCTCTCTGGATCGGATCAGCGCGCGCGCACAAGGGATCAACGGCGGCCGGCTGGGCGGCGGCGGCCGGCCAGGCCGCGGCTGGACGGCGGCCGGCCAGGCCACGGCTGGGCGGCGGCCAGCCAGGCCGCGGAGGACGGCGATGGCCGGTCGGGTTGGATGTGTGAGTGGGTTTTCCCTCTTTCTTTTCCTCAAATTTGCATCTTTTAGAAATCCCTAAACTTGATCTATTGGTTGAATGAAGTTCTTCTCTTGAGTTATTCATGCAAATATCTCTTGAAATTTTATGGCTTTCTAAGGTATGTGTTGGTAAAAATTTGATTTTTAGATATATTGAGTTAATCCCACTATATAAAATTGATGAGTGAGGAGGTTGCATGATAAAAATAGGTCATGTAGAGATGGGGTTCATACATTTTCAGATTTGGTGTAAGCCTTAAACCTAGAATTCTCAACCTCATATTTTAAGTTAATGGTGATGAAGCTCTCATTGAGAGTTGTGGGGCTAATGTTTGAGCAATTGTGTTCTTTCTTAAATTGGAATAAAAATGCTTCATAGAATCATTTGGCCTAATGCATGATGAACTTGTTAGGTGTTGCAATTCGTATAGTAGAAATTCTCTTGTGATTATGTGGCTCCCTTGTAATAACATGCAACCTAGCCTTTTAGCAACAAACTATTAATCCTATAGGAAAGCATAATGTTCAAGGGAGGATTATGATTTCGAGATTTGTTCGATCTTTATCAAGAAGCATACTCCCTTGTGTTATGTATATGGCTATATCTTGTGAAATCCAGGGTTGTTATTGGTCATCTTTATGTGGGCAATGTTAACCGAAAATTTTAGCGGCATCATATTAATATCTCAAATAACGATTAATGTATTATTAGAAGACAAGATTAATCCTAAGCGAGGAATTAGTATCATAAATCCGTGAATCGTTCCAATTGGGGGACATCAAGTTAGATCTATCCTAACCATTAGTATAGATGGTGAATCTTGTAGCTTCTTGCATTTGTGAGGGTTGAGCCTCTTGCCATTCTTACATAATAAACCATGAAATCAAAATTTGATCTTGATCATGTAGTGATCAAACTATGAATGCTCTTATAAAAATTTCTCGTGATCAAAAATCTAAATACCTAAGTTCATGACTTACTCATGATCTAATTTAGATGAGAAAATAAGAGGAAAAGTTGAGCATTTGTGTAGTTCAAAGCACTTTTATAATAATAATACAATCTGTTAAAGTCTGTCCAGATCTGAAACCAGAATCTTGGGGTTTCTTTCGTAAGGATATTTAATAAGAAATAGGTCATGTAATATATCGTTGGAAAGCCAACCGAGTCTACTTTCCAACCGCGCTTACGATGTCCTAATCAAATGTCTGTGCTGGAAATTATCACGGGAACATGATAACTTATCGAAAGTGCAAAGTTGCAGAATTTTAGATGCCTATATGACTTTCTGTTTATTTCAACCTTTCGT
Source organism: Agave tequilana (assembly GCA_038442645.1). Lineage (NCBI taxonomy): Eukaryota > Viridiplantae > Streptophyta > Magnoliopsida > Asparagales > Asparagaceae > Agave > Agave tequilana. The sequence continues at coordinate 85,143 of JAVJIF010016295.1, forward strand.
GCGACTTAAGTGGGTCATATAATATATTGCTAGAAAGATCAGTAAATCTAAAGGTTAATGGAAATCCTCGTGTCTCATTCTAATGCCAAAAGTAGAAGTTACGATAAAATCATCTTCGATTGTTAGGGAGGTCAGATTCGAGGAAACATATTTAGATGGGATCCATGGGAAAGCTATTGGAATTTATTTGTAGGCATGTTGTGCTGAGTTAGAACTAAACACTGTTCTTCAGTAACGCATGTTATGAACACAGGTGTGTCACACTCATTTATTTAAATGCTGACCCTTTAAAATAATGTCTCATAACGAGGCTGCATGTACATTCGGTGTGTTGGTGATTATCCTCAGACTCAGATTTCTTTAATTTTATCAGAAATAAGGAATTATTGTGTTATGGACTCCAAAAGATATATTTCATCCTAACACATGATTTCTTCGGTGGCCTAGTAACTGGACTGTGAATAGAGTATTTATTGGCACATAGTCAGTAGAAATCTCTGAAGCGCCGAAAGTTAATGGTAAGGATGATAGACCGATCAATTGTAATTCACTGGTATGGTCAGGTTAACGGCCAACACTACATTATATGGACAATAGACTAATAGATGAGTGGACATGAATACTAATTGAAAGAAAAGATTTTCTTATTGTAATATTAAAGATTTGGGAAGTTAGGGTGATGGGATTGACAGTATCGAGTTCAGTACCGGCAGGAATCTAATGAGTCTCAACTCCATGCATGAGTAAACGAGAATAGCTGTTATAGATATATATAATCTTGGTTGTGACTACAATATATTCATCGTATCAAAGAAATTTATGTAATAACGAATTGTTGGGCCTTATTCACTTGTACGTTAAATCAAGAGAGTTGCATTATAAATTAAATAGCATGTGTGAGACATTCGCTTCTCCTTATAGTCTCAACTTACCTATCCATTTAGTCAGGATGTTTGTGCAAGTAATACTTTTGCATACAGATAGTATGTGCCCCATAAGATAACCAAACTTTTGAGATACTTGAAATAAACACTTTCAGTTGTATGTGTTATATCTTCTCGATTCTTATTGAATTCCTTTCTCTTTGAGTATATGTCTTGATTTACGTCAGAGGTTAAAGAGTAATTGTGGCGTTCGCATTATTCTAGTTAAAGGGGATAAACCGATTATCTGAGATGATGACCACCTTAATGGGCGTAATAATGAATGTGTTGAAATCTCGTATATGAAGACTTGAAAGTGAGAAATATGGGTATGTGGCATATGTACATATGTACTATCTGGTCGTTATGCATGTGTGAACCATGTGAATATGGTCGTTCCTCTGTTCAAATACATTTAGAGCATCACATAGAAAGCAACCATATTATATATCTACACACATATACCATGTTACAAGAATAAAGGGATAGTTTCACCATCTTATGGACGAAGGAGGGCTTATTGCGGTAAATTAGTACTCACGCTAAATGTGGGTAGTTTTGCGAGTATTAAACACTGAACCAATAATTAATTCATGTCCACCATGGAAAGAGATAGTAAGGCAGGCTTAGAACTGAACACAATCTTGTGTAATAAGTGTTGCATTTAATATAGAACTTTGAAACATGGTGTACAAGGGCATTAGCATGTGTCTCACTGAATAGAAATCATTATGATTGATATGAATATGATGGGTGTATATCACTTGATTTATGTACTTAATGTAATTGGGTGGCGTGTTCTGCTTAATAAGTGGTGTGCATATTCCTGTAATGGTGAAATCTAACTGATAAACAGTAATTGTGAGTATGATTGCTTTTATAGAGGAATTGATGTGCATGATATATGAATCTTATGAAATTGGATGCGTTGGTTATTGTGTTGTTATATATGTACACATTGTGTTACGGAGGAAGGGACCCGTATGGCACGGGCGGAGTGCGAAGACGGTGCTATGTATATATCATGTTGGGAGGAAGGGACCCGTATGGCACGGGCGGAGTGCGAAGACGGTGCTATATATCATATTGGGAGGAAGGGACCCGTATGGCACGGGCGGAGTGTGAAGACGGTGCTATGATATACATATAATTGCATCCTTACAAATGATTGAGAATGAATGGTTATTGGGATACAAATGTGTATGTGTGTGTGTGACACTAGGAGTATGTTGGATGTGTTATCGTATATGACAATGAAACCGTCAGAATACAAGTTTAGCTGATTAAAATGAATATCATATATTGGGTGAAAGTGTGCATGTGAATCCGGGCATTACTTGAAGTGTGATGCGTTATTGTACTTGAGAAATATGATATGATTATATGTTATATAATTATGGCTTGTGATGCAAGTGTTAATTGAATGCATAAACTAGGTTTATGGCATAACTCTGGTGATTAGTGTATTATAGCGTGGAACACAAGGCACGTGAGTAATACACACTATGTGCACATAAGACGAGAGAGTTTGTTTATGTAACTAATAGACCTTATCACACATAAAGATGAAAATTCAAGAAAGAAATTGGGGAGTACGATCATAAGAGTTTGATCGTCCTAAGAAATTTTAGAGACTGGGGTCTTGATTATTAAACTATCGGATGCCTCCGATTCCTGTCTTCTTACTGTTTCAGATTTCTTTTATTACATGAACATTCATACTCTCATTGAGATATTATCTTTTCTTGATTTAATTCCTACCTCACTCACTGAGCTGTCGAGCTCACCCTCCCACAGACTGATTTATTGCAGGTTGCTTGGACGCAGGGGTCAGGGCTATGCCGCGCAGGGTTCGTTCTAAATCAATCCAACTCTTGTACTTTAGAACATTTGTGTTTGGGGATGATACATGTGGGTCTTGGATAGATTATAAATCTTGTACATATACATATATGGAGAAACTTGTAGTAGTTTCATTTCAAGTTGAGCTTTGAGATATCTTTTATTGGGTTGTAGCCATAAGAAGTGTATTATCTATATGATGCCCATGAGAAGTTGAAAGTTATAAATTCTGAGAGCCTGTGGATGTCGAGAAAGAAACTCTAGAGTTTATGTTATTATGTTTCTCCATAAGTAGGCGATGTCAAGCCGAAATCCTTTTATGATTGTGTGCATGATTTTGAATTTAGTTATATGGTTGGAATGAGAATAAGTAGGCTGATGTTAGCTGAAATTATCATATCTGTATTGGATATTATATCCGACCAGTAATTACAAAGAAGGTGCTGCTAAAATTTTTAAGAAATAAAGGAAATGATTTGATTAATCGGTTTTGTAAGAGGATGTTATGTAAATTGAGGATTTGTTAAACTGGGACCGTTACTGAACCGCTCACAAAAAGTGTATATTTTGAAATCGATATTTAAAATGTGTGTGCTTTGGCTTCCTCGATACTTCTGTTATAGCATAGAGGCTAAAACGAGTCGAATCCACAAGGACGGGAGGCGATAGAAGCTTTATCGGTTGATTCACGCGTTTGTTAAAAGTTCTTCAAAGTTTTAAAGAATGAAAAGAAAAGAAAGCAAAGAATGAAAAGAGAAGTACGGTGAAAATAAAGAAGTGGGAAACATAGAAAAGAATGGTATTTGTGGTTTTTGGTATTTCTAAAACAAAGTGAAAAAGAAAGAAAACTCATGGCTACTAACTACTAATGACTCCACCAACATGCTAACCTCTTAGTGATAGTTGCCTCACATGTATTATTGGCCATCACTAGTCCTTGGTTCAAGAGCTATTCAAAGCATGACCCATATGTAACTCATCACAACCAAACTCAACAAAGCAAGTTTAAGCTACACTTAAACCATCAAAACTAAAAGTAAGCATGGAGTAAAGTAATGTTAGCTTGTTAGAGAGTTAGGAAGTTAGAGTGTTAGATCCATCATCATGAGCCATCAATGGCTCTTGTAAGAGCGAGGCCAAATCGAGGCTATTGGATTCATGTGGATTATCAAATAAGAAGTTAGACTAGTGGGTGGTTAGTAAATAGTTACCATGAGAGAAAAGTTAGCTACACATGTAAAAGGAATTAGAGAGAAGAAAACATATAGAGGTAAAGAGAGCACCTTTCATAAATTGTCACATTCTATTACAAGCACTCTTGCATTCCAAGCATGTACCACTCTCTCTCCTTATTACAAGATCTACAAAATGAAAATTACAAAGAAGAAGAAGAAGAACTAACCTAACCTAAACTAAACTGTAACATGGAATGAAAAACTACCCTAAACTCTACATATCTCCCTTCTGAAAACCCCAGGGGAGTATTTATAGGCACCAAGAAAGAGGGGGGGCAGGGGACAAACCCTTGCCCAAAACCCGACCGCGGCCGCGGCTGTCCTTGGGCGGCGCGTGTGGCGCCGCCTGCTGCGCGCTGCCCAGTTGTTCTCCTGTCGGCTGGAGCTCCCGGTTTCTGGTTTTGGGGCTCTGGTTTTAACAGAATCAGCCTCCTAGGTCAATGGCTATCTTTTAGACCTTTAATCACCCATTAAATGGTGATTTAGGGTCTTCTTCTTCATTGCGCACCATGGACCTAGAAACATACAAGAGAGGTGTTATTAGCAAAATTTAATATTAAATAAATGTGAAGATGTGGTATGAAATATGCAGTTTTAGAGACTAATCAAAGCCTTTCACCCTAGTTTTAATGATGACTTATTTATGAAGTTATGTTACTAATAATCTTATGTTTATTATCAGATATTGATCAAGATCTTAGTTGGTGTTTTAGCTTCAACAAAAGACTTGACGTCAAGGTTTTAAGCTATCAAGTGTTATTTCAAGAGTTCGCATTTAAAAATCACATCAAGCACTCGAAATGGAGTCAAGCCTGTTTGGATCGTGTTTTGGATCGAGACGATTTTAAGAAGAAGATTGACAAGAAGACTTTAGTCTAGATTTGTTTAATAGTTTAGATCTTATATAAGGATAGAATAGTATTGAATTACTCAAGTTCACACACACACAAGTTCATTTATTACTTTCATGATAAATAGTTTTAGTTTCGGTTTAACCGTTTCATTTTAAAACTTGATGTTTACATGGTTTATATCTACATAGAATAAGTTTTATGGTTTATATATGTGTTGGATTCTATCTACACATATTAGAGCTTTATTGTGTGAAAAAACTTATTTCTATGAGTTCGTGTGTTTCGGTTCAACATGTATACGGTTTTGAGTTTCAAATTATCATGTATACATATATCGGTTTCATGAATAGATTCCATGAAAAGAAGTATACATGGTTTACATGTATATTGGATTTCATCTGTATACATTGATAGTTCATATATGTTTAGAAAAACTTATTTTGATGTATCTAGTTCATGTGTTTAAGTTTTATTTTTATCAAAACTTAGTTTGATATTTATTGTAAAAAATAAGTACATATCATTTACTATGTGTATTGGACTCTATCCATACACACTATACTTCAAATGTGTTTCAATATCTTGTTTTTGTATTTATACAAGTTTATAGAAAAATCGAATTTCCATTTCTATGTTTGGATTTTGAAAAATACGATTTTTAGTTTTTGCCTATATTTTTTTTAAAATAGTTCAATTGTTTGTAATATGCGTTAATTTTTGATCACTCATATTTGTACTTCAAAGTATTTATATGAAATTATTTTTATGAAATTTATAAGATTTTATTGGAATTTATTTGGGTTTCAAAGTCTAAGTTTTACGCCCTCAAAATTGCAGTTTTGGGCTACTTACGGTCGACCGACCGGTTGACCGCAGGCTGGCTCGATCGACCGACCGGTCGACCGACGTGCACAAATGCACATGCCTAATGGGCGGTCGACCAACCAGTCGACTGACTGCTCAATCTTACTTTCAGGTTGGCCCCGGTCGACCGGGTGGTCGACCGACAGAGAGTTACACTCTCTGTGCTTTGTGCTTTAGGGGCAGTCGACCGGCAACTCTAACGGTCAGAAATCTGACCGTTGGCGGTCGACTGACAGGTCATTTCTGACCTATTGTGAGCCCCAACGGCTATATTTTTCTAGCCCTATAAATTGGGTTTTCTTGACCAGATATTGACATGATTTTTAAGAGTTAAAATTCTTATCTTAAACTGAGTTTCTACAATAAGTTTTTAAACAAGTTTTTAGAGCTTCAAAATCAAAATCTCTATTTGTTTCAAAGTTTTGAAAAATTAAAAGAAAAAAAGTTTTGGGAATCTAGTTTATATTCCGCAATTCCTCTATCATTTCAAGAGTCTTTTCAAGTGTTTTCTTTTGTGTTTCTTTTCCAAAAACTTTGTGCACTAACATACTTGAACTATTCAATGCAAATCTATCCTCTAGAATTATTGTATTTTAAGAGGTTTTGTTTGTGGTTTTTTGAGATCACCAAGTATTGTTTGTGACCATTAGATCACTAAGTTGTAATCTCTTCTTTACTTTGTGCTTGGCTTTGTGCCTACCCACTTGTGTAGGGCTGTGAGAGGGTTGAAATTATGTACTCCCGGTTGTAAGTTGTAATTCCTTGGTGGAGGTCCCTTTGTGAAAGATCCTTAGTGGATAGTTGAAATCCTTCTGTGTGAAGGCAGGGACGTAGGGCGGTGGCTCGAACATCGAAACATATCCTTATGTTTGTGTCTGGATCTCTCTATCTCTCAACTCTCAACTCTTATATCTTTCATTGTCATATCTATACATACTCGATATTGTTTGTGTGATCACACTTGTATTTAACCAAGAGAGCTATTGAAGCATCTCAACTCTTAGTTTAGAGGAATCGTGAGCAGAAGTTATAGAGCCCTTCACAAGGAATTCGACTTCACTCTTAGTTACACGTTATATATGTTAGCATTTAGTTTTAATTCCGCACTTTTTATCCTTGATTAGCACTACACCTATTCACCCCCTCTAGGTGTATCTTTTCAGAGTTCTCGTGAGCCCTTCTACCTCTATCCTCGTTCATTTTCCAGCATAATTCACGTAGTCAAGTTCTCATGAGCCCTTCTACCTCTGTCCTCTTTTATTATGCACGTGTCATCCGTGATCGTCTTTGCCTTGCGTGGTCGATTCTGCCCGCATGTCATCTCGTTTGTCGACGTCCAGTTCTCATCATCAACATCCTTATCTAGTATGCACGCATCACCCGACGTCACCTCAGCCCTATGCAGCCAATATGCCATCTCGTCCCGATCTCGATCACCAAGGCACACACCTCTCATCAGTTTCGTCAGCTCGGTGTTAGATCCACTTGAGAGGGGTGCTAGATACCCTTATCTTACCTTATTTTACTACTTGTTCTCTTATCTATCAATTCTCTCTTGTATATATAAATTGATGTAATTGCTTTACGAATAAATATACTGAAACTTCTTCTCCAAATTATCAGAGCTTAAGGATCCCCTTATACATCACCAAATAATTCTCCAAAATTATCTTTAACTTCTTCTATTTCTTCTTTTACTTTTGAAATTCTCAGCCGACAAGAATGCTGACTACCTTTTGTTCGTCATTTAGATGATTCAAGCACTTCTCATGATTCGTCTTTGCCTACCGACGGCTCTTCCATACCCGATCAAAATGAATAGTTACTCTATCGATTAGAGGAGATAAAACAGCCAGTGTCACACGTAACTAATCCAGAAGGTACTAGAACATAATCTATGATGAATAGATGTACTAGAGATCAATTAACAATACTACTATGCATATACAATAAAACTTGGCAGGCGATGGATCCACATAAACATAGAATGAGCTCATACATATTAGACAAACAATATATCAATTAACATTATCACATGCAAACTGGTAGCTATGGCGTTTAGTCAATGTAAGGCTCCTATAAAAGAAAGACTTGCTGAAGTCAGAATTAATGTAAATTCCATCGATCAAATAAACTAATACACTATTCTATATGCTATCTTGCAAAAAGAAAAGAATGAAAGACTAGCATACACAATCTGGCATTTGTGCCCTCTTGTGACTCGGAATTCGAAGACAGTTTATTACAGACTGATGAAGGAATTGTTGTGAACAGGTGGATTTGGAGAAGACTTAAAACAATACGAGATGGTGAAAAGTATATTAAATTCCTATCAACAGTAAGGACTAATTGGAGGAAAGGCTTCCATATACCCTCTTAGATGCACCATTGAGAAAAATCCAAGCCAAAACAAATCTAAAGAAACAAAGTACATATTCGTGTGAGAGGTAGTCTAAAAGTTTGTATTTTGCAATCTCCTTCAAGTTAATAAAAACTCATTCCTTTACTCCATGAACATAGGCAAATGGTCGCATATAAATCTTTTTGTTTGCGTGAACACAGAGGGAGCTCATATATTACAAGATAATTAACAAAATTCATATACGTATGCAATAACGCAAGGACTTTGCAGCCCGGATCCATATAAATTAGAGAAGGAGCTCCAATATATGTTAGAGATTACTTAACATTATCATATGTATGCATTAAAGTCGTATATACGGTCTTTAATATGAAAGTAAACTGTCTGATGTAGGAGGTAACGAAAAGAATAGAATAGAATAATTAAAAGAATGAATAGTAGATGTATTATTTTACTCATGCATGGTGCATGATTATTCTGTACAATAAGACTTAAACACTTGATTTCAAAAAAAAAAAGAGCACTATCTCACTCTTGTCCTCCGCTTGTAGAGGTGCATATGGATTTGGATAATTTGCACAGAATTTGAATTGCGTGCTCTCTCTCTCTCTCTCTCTCTCTCTCTCTCTCTCTCTCTCTATATATATATATATATATATATATATATATATATATATATAGAGAAATGTATATCAGCCCGCGGGTTTAGAGTACTCTCTCAGCCTGCGGTGACGTGGCTCAATTTGTCACCTCACTAACTTGCGGCCCGCTTATAGGAAGAAGTTAAATTACCAAATACCTCTTATGAAAAGCTACTTTTTCTTTAGCTTTCCTTATTGTTTATTATTTTTTTGCCCAAAAGGCAATTTTTGGAGCGCACATTGTCAGACTTGTTTATTATTATTTTTTTTCCCTTTCTTTTCGCCGCTCTTTATATGATTTAGGTTATTGATTATAAATTATTTTTCCCCCTATTTCCTTACCTCTCTTTGTCAGATCTAGGTTCTCCTATATAGTTTATTTTTTTGTGTATATAATGTAGACAGAGACTTTGGTCGCAGTGTACATGGTTAATTGCGACCAAGGTCGCAATGTTGTTATTGATAAAATGGGCCAGCATCTGCAATCTAGGGTCGCAGTATACGTTAGGTAGGTGTTTCCTTTATATTAACACACATATGTTGTTATTGATAAAGAGGGTCAGCATCTGCAATTTAGGGTCGCTGTACAATGACTGCGACTTAGGTCGCAGTACGTTACGTAGGTGTTTCCTTTATATTAACACGCATAGCGACCAAGGTCGCAGTGTTGTTGATTAATACTAAAGACCAGCAACTGCGACCAAGGTCGCAGTGTATTTTATTAAGACTCGGCCAACAACTGCGATCAAAGTCGCAACCTTCATTTTAAAATTAACCAAGGTCGCATGCCTTCATATTAAAATTAATTCATTCTAGACTATTGTTGTATCATAGTAGAAAGAATATTAATTACTTCATTTAATTCAGTGTAATTAATATAGTAATTTTTATAAGATTTGATATACGCGAATTGATCTCAGGGTCGCATGGCTAATCCACCCTAGTCGCATATTAAAAATCTTTACATAAGGCATGGGAAAGAAGATTGCGACTTTGGTCGCAGTACTAAAGGAGGTCGCATTGTTGTACGATAGAATGCGACTAGGGTCGCAAACGTTATATAAAGAAGTTTTGTTATACAATGACTGCGACTAGTGATTGCGACTGTGTCGCAGTTGTCATATAAAATTGAAATTATATTGTATTAGGTCACATAAAAACGTTTTGTTATACAATGAGTGCGACTAGTAACTGCGACTGTGTCGCAGTTGATATATTGTATTAAGTCTGCGACCATGACATGTTTTTTAAATTTTCAATGCTTCTGCTTATTTTACATTATATTGATCCAATTTTTTTAATTATATTTTTCGATGTATTAAAATTACGAATTTTATAACTGTAGATATATTCAACTGAAATTTTGTTTGTTCATGACTTTATTCCAGTTTAGAATTAAAAAAGGGGTATTTTTGTCAATTTGTTTAGGCGGGATTTTTTTGATTTTTTTGGCGCCAACACACTGCGGCCGATGTGTGGCATATATTCAGCCACGTCCCGCCGGCTGAGAAACTCTCTCAGCCTGCAGGCGGAGGTACAGTAACCCCATATATATATATATATATATATATATATATATATATATATATATATATATATATATATATATATATATATATATATATATATATATATATAGAGAGAGAGAGAGAGAGAGAGAGAGAGAGAGAAATGTATATCAGCCGACGGCTGAGAGACTCTCTCAGCCTGCGGTGACGTGGTTCAATATTTGCCACCCCACTAAGTTGTGCCCCGCTTATAGGAATAAGTTAAATTACTAAATACCCCTTGGTAAAAGCTACTGGCGCCGTTATTGTTTATTATTATTCCCCCCCCATTTTTTACCGCTCTTTGTCAGATTTAGGTTATTGTTTATTATTATTTTTCCCCCTTTTTTTACCGCTCTTTATAAGATTTAGGTTATTGTTTATTATTATTTTTTCCCCTTATTTCTTTACCGCTCTTTGTCAGATTTAGGTTCTCCTTTTCTAGCCTGCGATAAAGTTTTCTCTGAAAATATCGATTTTCAGAGCAGATTTTTCTCCTTTTTATTTAATGTCGACGTCGGAGCAGTCTACTTCCCCTGCCAATTCTGATCGCAGTCGTCAGTGATCTCTATCTCCCGATCTAAATATGGAGGATATATCATCTGGTTCAACTTTCTCTCAGAATATTGAAAGTATTGAAGGGTTGACATCTTTGCATGCTGATCAACAGGTTATTATTGTGTTAATTTTTTTCCGTAATTTCTTAAATGTAGAAGCTTTTCTCTATAGCGTATATGGTACTACGACCTATCTTTTGTTTTACAGAACAGAATAATCACTTGTTCTAAAGTTTAAGAACTGCGATCACGGTCGCAGTTTGATTTTAAAATAATCTCCGGCTGTGAAAGCTTTTTTTGTAACTGCGACCTAAGTCGCATTCCTTGTTATAATTCTTACACGTTTCTATGTCAATTATATCCACTTTATATATTCATTAAATAGTTGCACGGTTATTATTCAGTTTTTTAAAAAATCTGCTTACACGGAAAACTGTGATTACGATCGCAGTCTTTTAGTAAGAAGTTATATAGATTTCATTACATCTGCGATCTTGGTCGCAGTTTTAGTAATTACAGTTCAGACGTGTGATATTTAAAAAAAGATTTATATTTATGTAGTTCGTCAATTTGTTTTGTAGGATCTGAATGCACATAGAAAAATGTCTGGAAGCTTAAATATTTTTTTAGGGAAACAATTTTTGACGGATATGGAAGCATACAATTTCTACAATTCTTATGCAAGGAACAGAGGTTTTGGTGTGAGAAGAAAAGGAATAGATAAGTCACGGAGGCCTCCTCATGAAGTTATTTGCAAAAAATTTTGCTGCAACAAGGAAGGTGTGAAGAAGTTGTGAGGGGCTTACAGTGCACCGTCAAATTGATACTAGAGTGGCTTGTCCTGCTGAGATGCATGTTTGTCTTTGTTTTTTATTTGACAGAAGATATTGGGTTGTCACCAAATTTGTTGATTCTCATTCACATGAATTGTCAAGCCCGGATAAGGTACATCACCATTACTCTCACCAGACTCAACGATCGAAGATTAGCAGAAGCATTATGAGCAATTTGGTTGATGTGAGAATGCGCCCTTCAAATATTTCCCGTGTTGTGAATGCAATGAGCCAGGGAGAATATTGAGAAGAAGTAAGCCCGCAACAAGTTATTGATTTTACTCGTCAACGTAGAAATAACATTGGTTATGAGTTTATTGCGATCATCAAATATTTCCAAGAGAAAGCTGAGACCGATTCAGAATTTTTCTTTGCAAGTGAAGTTGATAATGCGGGCACACTCAGAAGCATTTTTTTGGCTGATGGAAGAGCTATTTTCTCGTATTTGAGGTTCTGTGATGTGATCGTTTTTGACACAACATACAAGACTAATCACTTGAGCTTGCCATTGCTCCATTCACTGGAGTAAATCATCATCGGTAGTTAATTTTATTTGCTGTGCATTACTTGCTGATGAGTAGAGGGATACGTTTGTGTGGCTATTCCAAAAATGGCTCAAGTGCATGCATGGAGTTGCACCGAAGTTGATTATTACTGATCAGGATGCCCAGATTGGTGATGCCATCAAGATGATTTTTTCAACTACTCGGCACCGGTACTGTTTCTGGCATGTACGGAAACATATTGCCGAGTAACAAATCCCGATGACAAACAAGTATGGAGAAGATATGGTATCTGATTTCCATCATTGGTACACGTCCCGTGATATAAGCACATGCGAGGAGCGATGGCGACTGTTGAATGAAAAATATCATTTAGAAGAAGAAGAAGACAGTTGGTTGTTGAAGATGCACAGACTGCGTGGACACTGGGTTAATGCATATCTCAAGGATGTTTTCTGTGCTGGAATGACAACCAGCCAGAGGTCTAAGAGTATTAATTCTTTCTTTGATGGTTTTGTTAATGCAAACACGAAACTAGTGGAATTTGTTCACCAATATGATAAAGTTGTTGCTGCCCGTCGTAGTTCTGAATCTCAACAAGACTTTCGGGGTTTGAATTCTATGCCCAACTGTACATCGAATCCATATGAGATATAGGTTTTGAAGTTGTATACCCCAAAGATTTTTCAGTTGTTCCAAAAGGAATGAGCAGTTATAACGACACTGTTTTCAGAAGAGTTGGAACACGACGGACCTGGATCAAAATATCTGGTTGGTGATTTTTCAGAATCAAAAGACAGCTGGGAAAATGTCAGTTATGAGAAGCCTGAGGAACTTCATGTGTCTTGTAGTTGCTCATTATTTGAAACAGAGAGTATCCTTTGTAGACATATTCTGTGTATTTTGTGGCGCAATCACGTTACACATATACCAGAATCATTTATACTTCAGAGATGGAGGTTGGATGCTCGTTACAAAAATGTTGCAATTGAAAATGGCATCAGGCCTTTTCCCAGTCAAGGCACTCCACGGACGGCTAGATTGTGGATACTTTGTTCCAAATTTAATGCACTTCTTGAGATGGTCGCCGATTCTGATATCCATCTTTCAAAGTTGGACGCAGTTTCAGAAAGATTTGCTGAAGAAACCACTAGTGAATACAAAGCCATGTCAGTAAATTATCAATCATCACAGTCTAAAACTACTATTGGTTCCAGTGGATCCGTCGTCGTTCTGCGAGATGGTGAAGAATTCAATATACACGATCCAATTGGTCCTGTACCAACCAAGGGGAGGCCTAGAGCTGCATCCAGGCTTAAGTCTGATTTTGAAGATTCTCTATATCAGAAGGAAGTGAAGCATCAAAGATGTGAAAACTGTCAAGAGCTGAGCCATTACAGGACTGGTCATTACTGGTATTAAATTAAACCTGTTATACAGTTCTTTCTAATGATTTATGTTTAAATTCTTACTTTTCCTTTTTAATGGCAGAAGAATTAGGTTCATGTTACGTCTACCTAGAAGGAATAAAGTGTTCATTTTGACAGCTTATGTCATGAACTGCGACCAAGGTCGCACAGCGCAGAGAGATTCATGTCGCATGCTGCCACTGGCGTGTCATTATAAGCAGAGTTTAATATCATTTTTCACATCTACTGTAATTTTTTGTAAGTAGTTGTACTTTAGAGTTTCACTGTTACAAACTTGGCCTATATAGTTTACCTTTTAGTTAATTTAACGTAGACAGCGACTTTGGTCGCAAATATAAGTAGTGTATGGGTATAATGGCGACCGTGGTCGCAGTGCTTCTATGCAGGGGAAATTGGTTTGTTGCTTTTAAAATTGCCCCCGTCTCTTGGTATATTATTATAACATTTGAATATAGTTAAAATTTTCTGGTCAAATATAATTTCGACAATTTTTTCCTATGTTCTTCTTTATTCCACTGAACATAAAGTAACACTGCGACCATGGTCGCATTCAGATTTGCCCATTTGAATATTGACTTTCTCGTTGTCTACAACAGTTCCATGACTGCGACTAGAGTCGCAGTTGGATGACGTAATTTTTTCCTGTCTTCGACAATAGTCGCAGCTTTTCCTTTTTCATTTAATTTTAACATCTATTTCGACAATTTTGCCATATGTTGCGCTTTAGTCCACTGAATATAAAGTAACACTGCGACCATGATCGCATGTTCATATTTGCCCATTTGAATGTTCTGTCTGGATGTCTACAGCTGTTTTATGACTGCGACCAGAGTCGCAGTTGGCTGACGATATATATATATATATATATATATATATATATATATATATATATATATATATATATATATATATATATATATATATATATATATATTTACTGCGACAATAGTCACAGCGTATCCTTTTTTTTTAATTTTAACATCCATTTCGACATTTTTGCCCTATGTTGTGCTTTAGTCCACTGAACTTAAATATGAACTGCGACCATGATCGCAGTTCATATTTGTTAATGAACTTAGAACTTCGACACTTTCTGGTTTATAACTTGGCACCGTATTTCCATGTTGCGTCTACCACATGAATAAAATTAGTGACAAAGGTACAGCAGTTCAACCAAGATTAAGTAGACAGAATTAACATTAGAAAACAGGCTTATATATTTATGAAAAAACGAAATACACATTTTAAAGTTCTAATCTACTCGTCCTCGTCATCACCATCATAATCAGATTCGTCCTCAGTATTATGACTATGTTCGTCTTCCGTATCGCTTTCTGTCTCTTCCACCTCTTTACCAACAATCTCCTCTTCGCTTTCTTCCTCTTCATGGCAGTAATTTGGTTCATCAATGAACTCCCAGAACGGGTCGTCTGTATTAAGCTCATCCTCTGACCCGTAGCGAGGGATCGATTCAGAACTATACATCCAATTATCATTAGATGATTGGCTTCTTTCCGGTGAAGACGGTGGAGAAGACATTTTTGAATCTGTTTCCAAATATTTAAAGAAACGAATTTGAGCAAAACCTATTTGGTCTGTTTACAGTCCTTTAATGATGACCCTTTATATATTTTTAATCCCAGAATTTCAAAAGGTTTAAGCTCTCAAACGATGTGAACATGTACCAAATTTATTTTCTGTCTTTTCCCATCAATTGTATACTTTCCAGGTGACTGTTCAGTTCTCGAAAACAGTTAAAAAGTTAATACAGTCTTACATCAAGTTACTTTGTACTTTGAACACGTGAAGATTATTATTGTTTTAATATCTTATGGTAGAAAAATGCAGGGAGAATTATGTTTACGATAACATAAATTAATGAAGTTAATTAAATTAAAACATATATAAAGGGCTATGTGAGCAAAAACTTTAGTCTCCTGATTATGACAATGCGACCACAGTCGCATTGGAATCTGATAAATGATTCATTAACTGCGACCGCGATCGTTGTCTCGATTACAGTATCGCAATATAAGGAAACGATGTAACTCAAATAGGTCATGACTGCGACTTTGATCGCAGTACAATTTCTGTACTCATGTTTGTTTCTAATATCAATATGAATTAGTAAATTGCACTGTGTAACAGCAGTAGATTTGAAATAAAGAAATCTCAATGGATTTTATAATAAATAAATGTATATAAATGTTTATAAATGAAATTAATAAAACAAAGAGATCAATTTTACATTTATTTTTAAATTTATAAATAAAAATTGAGGTACATCAATGAATTCTCAACTGTCAGTCTTCAAATACCATCCTTCTTATAATTTCTGTTTCTTCATCCCAACTTTTCTCTCTATCTGCGAGTATCATATATGCAAGCTCGCTTCTTAGTCTCTATACATCGGCAGCCGTCACAGTATCAATAGCTGATGGACTACCAAATGTTATACTTTTCATGTACTTACATACATATAAAGCGCAATCAACACTGAAAATTGTACAGAGTAATCATTAAATGAAATTAGATTTCCGTACTCAAAAAAAGTAGAAAATATGATTGGTAAATGTCAGAAAAAAATTACCTGTTTGCTTATTGGGGGCATCTTGCGTATTTTATATATGCTTTTTCATTAATTTATTGAAATCAATTTCGAAAATCTGTAATAACCTTTCTTTCTGCAATGTCAATAGAAAAAAATATCAATATTAATCAAATTAAATGCAAGTATTCAGTAATCGAAATATTAAAATTCAACTCACCATTATTCTTACATCTGTTTGATAAAGCTTTAATGTACTACTTGATTTTTCAGCTGGGACCAAAGAGTTGTAAAAAATCCACTCTTGTGTATGGCAATCAAATACTAACAAGGTCCAGTGAAATTCGGGATCGTTGGCACTGTGTTTGTGATTGATCGGGAAGAACATGTACTGCACATCAATTGTCCAGTTTTTCAACATCTGCTTGATGAAATAATCTTCAAGATCTCTACTTTTAGATATAACACTGTGCTGTGAACAATAAAAAAAATAAAATTCAAAATGAATTCAAAGTATAAAAAACATTATGAAAATTAGATGTTATTATGACAAGACAACAGACTCTGATCTTGGTCGCAGTGTTTTTTGGTTAATATACTTTACGCTGCGATCTTGATCGCCATCACCGGTATCCATGTTTAATTTCTTAGCAACCCCGTGTTTTATATTAATATGCATTACGATCAAGGTCGCAGTGTTGTTATTGATTAAGACTGTCGCCAGCAACTGCGACCAAGGTCGCAACTTTCATTACTAAACTGATATTCGTGTGGATTAATAAAATCATCGACTGCGACCTAGGTCGCAATACATTCAATTTGTCTTATCAGGAGTAAAGACTACTAGTATAATATTTAACGTTCAAAAATTTAATTCACTAAATTAATTAGGAAATTGATATTTCAATTAACCGTAAAGGAGAAAATAAATGTTTACCCAAGCTTCGCTCCGAAAGAATATACTTTTTAATCCTCCTCTTTTCTCTAGATGTTTCATGTAGAAATGAATTATATTGGCATCTAAATCTCTACTGAACATCAGGTCCTCAATGTCATTTTTCGCAACAATGATTCCGTTCTCGGCATCCTGATATGCAGTAGAACTGCAAGATATTCAAAACAAAGTTAGGAATTACATTGTTCTTATATAAATATCTAATAATTCTTTACATGATTTAAAATAAAATTAATTAACTTACTCAGAGAAGTCCTTGTCCAAGAAATTTTTTGTGAGAGTTTGTTGATGTGGCTGCAGAATTCCGTATGCTGTGGTTTCAGTCAATTCCCTGATTTTTGGCTGAGTTTCAAAAATCTGTTCGTTGCCGAAACTAGTGGCAGAAGTCTGAGCCGCAGGTTATGGAAGAGGATGTTCATTAATTTTCTTTCTCTGTTTTGGATAAACGAAGTCGGAGTCATCGCGATCTCTTTCAGCGCACTTGCGTTCTTTGACTCCCCTTTCTATCGTTCCTTTAGAGTAATTCAAAATTTTTCTTTTTAAGGATTGCTTCTGAGCCGGAGTCTGTTCTTGAATTTTTTCTTCAGAAGTTTTATTTTTTTGGAGTTCAAGGATCTGTTGAGTTATATTTAAAGAAAAAATTGGAAAATCTTTCCCAACAATAGTTACTTTAAATTCAGAACCCTTGATTTCCTCCTCTTCCAATTTTTTTCTTCTTCTCTTCTGCCTGCTTCTCCATCTGCTCTCTTCTCCTCTTCTCTCTTCCTTCTCCTCTTCTCTCTCCTTCTCCTCTCCTCTTCTTTCATCCCTCTCCTTCCTCTCTTCCCCCTCTTTCTTCCTTTTCTCCTCAACAATTTTACGGTTTTTTTTCTCCTGCGCCCTCACCTGCCTCTTCTTCTCCTCCTCTACCTTCCTCCTCTTCTCCTTTTCCTGCTCCTCCTCTTCTTTCCTCCTCTTCTCCTTCTCCTTCGTCTCCTCTTCCCTCCTCCTCTCTTGCTCCTCCTCTTCCCTCCTCCTCTCCTCCTTTTCCTTCTCCTCCTCTTCTTCTGATCCTCCTCCTATCCTCCTTTTCCTTTTCCTCCTCTTCCCTCCTCCTCTTCTCCTTCTCCTCCTCTTCCCTCCTCCTCCTCTCCTGCAACTCATCTTCCCTCCTCCTCTCCTCCTTTTCCTGCTCCTCCTCGTCTCTCCTCCTTTCCTTCTCCTCCTCTTCCCTCCTTCTCTTCTCCTTCTCCTTCTCCTCCGCAACAGTGGCTGCTCTCAGCAGCTCTTCTTCTTTTTCTTTCACTTTTAATTTCCTCTGCTGCCTTTTTAATTTTTTCTTCTCTCTTTTGTCTCTTCTTTTTCTTTAATTCAGCCTTGAGTCTGTTCTCAGTCTCCATTTTTTCAATTTTTCTTTCTAACTGATAAACATATTCTCTCAAGTACTGATTTTGATTCCTCAAAACTTCAATTTCTTTAGCTTGTTCATCCCGTGGTGGTGGCAAATAACCTGCAATAGTGGTTCTTGCTCACTCGTTCGTTCGTCAACTATTTCGGCTGCTTCTGGCTCCATTTCCGCTGGGTTGTTAGCTTCATTATGTGTAGGTTCTTGTTCTTCTTCTTCTTCTTCCTCCTCTTCTACTTCAACAGGAAGGCCAATCATATTTCTTTCATCATTAGAGATGCTGGCCATTCGACACAAAATCTGGAAAAAAAATTAAACTTAAAACGATATAGAAATCTTATAGTTGTACCGCAGATGAATGAAACATTTGCTAGAATAGTTAACAAGGAACTGCGACCTAGGACGCAGTTATAAGCATTACATCAGACAAACAATTAAACTCTGCAACAATGGTCGCACCACAAATCAATGGAATAATTTTAACTGCGACCATAGTTGCAGCTTATTTACAACGATTTATTAAGAGAATGCGATCATGGTCGCACACAATTGTACTGCACATAAAATGAACTGCAACTGAGGTCGCAGTCCATTTAAATGTATAAAATTTTAATCAACAGTATATGGTATTTAATATTTAAAAACTTACGATATGTGCGTCAAGCTCATTTAGATCAACTTCAATCAGAGCTCTGCTAATGTTTTGGAGGTCCCATCTCACTACGCGTGGGGATTTGTCCTTCAAACCAGATCTTGGCTTAAAAATAAGAGCCCTCTCACAGAGCCAATACTGCAAAATGCATAATTAAATTAGTTTACACAAATATTCACAAGATATTGGGAAATTTCATACAATGTTTGCCAAATTTGATATTCATACTTACAATAATTTGCACGGAGCATCCTTGCAGCTCGTACGTGGTGTACCTGAAGATGTCTATTGACTCAATTAGGAATTGCCAAACAGCTTTAGCCCAGCATATTGTCCTCATCAGCTGCATATTGGCAATCTGTTTCACAATATAACACGGCACCGTGCATTTACTGTCAGAAAAGAATAGAGTGGTCAACATATATAGGATGATTATTGTCGTAAAGTCTTGAGCTGCAAGTCTTTATCTGTCTCTTATAATTTCATTTAAAGTCACTTGCTGCTCAAGCTGTTCATTCTTGGTCACATCTAATTCGCTCCTTCTTTTCTTGACCAGAAGATCATCTAAAGCTTCTTCAATAGATACTTTCGTGATCTTCTTTATTTTAGGGAAATAATGTTTTATAACCCCTCTGTCCTTCATTGTACACGTCTTATTCATAATAAAATCCGCCCCAATGATAGGTAGACCAAAAGTTAGGGCAACATCCTCCACTGTTAACTCAATTTGTTTGCCCCCAATTCTAAAGGTCCTTGTATCCCTATCATACTGGTCTAAAATTCTTAGTACACTAATGCTTGATTTTAGACCTTTTTCACCTCCAAATTCCTCATTGTAGAAGGCCACGAAGATTGGGCCAAATGGGGTCTTCTGATCGCATCTATGAAATCGCCCTGAATGTGCTTTTTGAATTTCTTAATGAATTCGCACATAGGTTTTAGGCTCGATCTCAGAGGACGAACCTTCACTTGTTGTTTATCTATAGATTAAGAAACATTAAAAACTTTAGTTTAATGTTTATTTAAAAATTAAAAGGGAATGAAAAATAAATATTTTTAAAAAACTGCGACCAATGTCGCATTCATCTACAACGCAAATTTAAACAACTGCGACCCAGGTCGAGAGAAAATGGAATGAAAAATAAATGTTGTTTAAAACACTGTGACCAAGGTCGCATACATCTACAACGCAAATTGAAACAACTGCGACCCAGGTTGTCAGAAAAGGGAATGAAAAACAAATAATTTTTAAAAAACTGCGACCATTGTCGCATTCATCTACAACGCAAATTTATACAACTGCGACCCAGGTCAAGAGAAAATGGAATGAAAAACAAATGTTGTTTAAAACACTGCGACCAAGGTCGCATACATCTACAACGCAAATTGAAACAACTGCGACCCAGGTTGTCAGAAAAGGGAATGAAAAACAAATGATTTTTAAAAAACTGCGACCATTGTCGCATTCATCTACAACGCAAATTTAAACAACTGCGACCCAGGCCGTCTTAAAAGGGAACGAAAAAACAAACGATGTTTAATATACTGCGACCAAGGTCGCATACATCTACAACGTAAATTAAAGCAACTGCGACCCAGGTCGACAGAAAAGGGTATGAAAAATGAATAATTGTTAAAACGCTACGACCAAAGTCGCATACATCTATAAAGCTAATTCAAACAACTGCGACCCAGGTCATCTGAAAGGGTATGAAAAAAATAAATAATTGTTAAAACGCTACGACCAAGGTCGCATTCTTCTACAACGCTAATTCAAATAACTACGACCATGGTAAACAGAAAGGGTATGAAAAAAATAAATAATTGTTAAAACGCTACGACCAAGGTCGCACATATCTACAATGCTAATTCAAACAACTGCGACCATGATAAACAGAGAAGGAAATCAAAAAACTAGAAAAAAAATTGGACCTTTGTCACTGTAATACAAAATTATAAATTTAAAAGCTATTCATGATCTCAAGTTTGCGAATCTCTCTCTTATTTGCGACCGTGGTCCAAGTTTTCAAGAAAAATAGTGAAAGAAACGGAATCAAATCTGAAAAAAAAAATATACAAATCCTAAAAAAAATTGCTTTTGTTCCCCATTATCTTTTTCCGCGGATGATTTCTTTGGCGCCATATGTAGCAAATATATTTTTAAATAACTGAGAAAATTTGTGAAACAATAGAACTAATCTCTTCAGAATGATTTACTAAAATTTAGATCTGTAAATTTTTTGAAAGGAAATGTTTTACATACGGTAAAAAGTTGTGAGGGAGGGTATTTTCGTCAAATACACATTTGAGGTAACTGACAGTAATTTAGGCGGGATTTCTCTGGTTTTTGTCCGCCAAAATTCATGTCAACTTCGTGGCTATTATGTTGCCACGTCCCGCCGGCTGAGAAACTCTCTCAACCGTCAGTTGAGGTACAGTAACTCCTATATATATATATATACATATATATACACATATATACATATATATATATATATACACACACACACACATACACACACACACACACACACACACACACACACACACATATATACACGTATACATACATACATACATACATACATACATATATATATATATATATATATATATATATATATATATATATATATATATATACACACACACACACACAAACACCGTCTTCCCTCTTTTACCGGCTCCTGCCAGGCCCCTTATATATATATATATAAAACAGTAACACCATCTTCCCCTCCTACCTGCCCCTTTCTCCGTATATAGATATAAAGCAGTAACACCATCTTCCCCCTCCTACCGGCTCCCGCCCGACCCTTCCTCCATATATACAGATAAAAAACAGTAGCACTGTCTTCCCCCTCCTACCGGCTCCCGCTCAGCCCCTTCCTTTATATACGAATGAATGCATCAAATATATATGCGCATATACGCAAATAATAACTAATATGTCAGTAATACAGAATACTAACCAATTGTTATAGTTCAATTTGCAGCTTATCACTTTTATTTTCAAGACATGCATAAACAAAGTTACAAGTTAACACTATAGTGATCTACTCCATGTATATGGATCAAGTTCTCACTCGCATTACCTGTATTCAACATTCTAGATCATGCTACTTGAAATTATATAACTCCAATGTGACACATACAATCAAGTTCAGACGATTCTCAAGCGCATACACATTTTCAAACACGCATGCCTTCCACATTTATATTACTTATTTAACAATACGCCAAATAATTATTAACATTCTCAACACTTATTCTTTGCCATATGATTAGGTCTTGCAGTTAGTTATGGTTCTAATTTCATACATTCGATATTTGGTTAATGAAATTGACTAGACTATTTATCCATGACCAGAGTCTTAGTATGCTTTGGTGTTTATAATAGTCCACTAGATCCACACTAACACGCATCATTTATTTCATTAGAAATTGTTATTGAAAAATGAGTGCATACCTCACTAATCATCAAGTATGTCAATCAATAAACAATCATTCAACGAGTTATAAACTCTATATGGTTATATAATCTATCACCATTGGATATGTACGACTTCTATACACACACCCATGTCCATAGCAATTAAGTAATAATCACAATCAACATATCAATTTACTCACATTACTGTTAATTATCAAATTATTGACTATTTATCCTTTGATGATGGCAACAGTACTAGCAAATAACGCAGTGATGTGAAAACCGAGCGTTGAAGTAGGGGTGGAGGTGGAAGAGGAAGAAGGGTCTTGATCATCGGAGGGGGAGAAAGAAGAAGAAGGTGGAGAAAATAGAAGGTTAGAGGTGAGGAAGAAGAATGGGGAGGAGGAAGAATGAGGCTGGAAGAAGGAGAGGGGGAGGGCAGAGAGGAGGGTGGCGCCTGTGCAAGACGAAGGGCGATGGCATGGGAGGTGGTCATTGTTGCTCTCTCTCTCTCTCATTTGCTCTTTCTTCTTCGCGCGGAGGTGAAGACAGACGGATGGACGGACACCGTCCGTGAAGAAGTCACAGGAGAAACCTCGCTTCACTCGTTTTGATTAACGTTGGAGGACAAGTAATGGGAACGTTGAAAAAAAAATAGAAAATTAAAAGTAAAAAGATTATAATTAATAATTAAAACTGAAGAAATATACGTGTGTGTGTGTGAGAGAGAGAGAGATAAAGAGAGAGGGAGAGATTAAATTGCAAACAAATAGTATACATGTAATATCTCTATTTTAAATATATAAGATTAAATAGTAATTGATAATATTTTGATATGTATATGTAATTTGTTTAATTATTATTATTTTCTAGGGTGGGTTGTGTAGGTCACCTAGAGTGGGGTGAATAGGTGACTAGCTAATCTAATGATGAATTAATGCGGAATTAAAATTATTTATATAAACTAAAAAGTATTAAGCTAAACACACCAAGTATAAGACATGAGTGTAGCCGAATTCCCGATGAAGGGCTCTGGACTATCTCCTCAAGATTCCTCTAGATAAGAGTTGAGGTGCTGCTATGGCTCTCTTGGCTTAATACAAGTGTGAGCAAACAATCCCAAGCATATGATAATATAAGCACAAGTATATCAAGCAAGTAATGAATATGAACAATAAGAGCATGCAAGATATAAACACAAATGAGAGATAGAGAGAGCAATCGCAAACACGGGAGATTTGTTTCGATGTTCGAGCACCCTTGCTCTACGTCCCGCCTTCAACACTATGAAGGATTTTCACTAGAATCGATCCCACCAGATCACTCGGTGTCGCAACACCTACAACGAGTTCACACTAGAACTCCTTGGACTCACTAGTCCCTCTCTTGTTCCTGCAAGAACTACACACCGCAAGCACACTAGCTTGCCAAGGCCGCACCTCTACACCGAGCTCTCACTAGAACTCGAAACAACACGAACCCGCCAGTCCGCCTACTCAGATACAAAGTAGAACACTTTGGTGATCATAACACTTTGATCACCTAAAATACTCTCACAACAAAGATCCCTATAGGATTGATATAGCAATGGATAGCTCAAGTGTGTGTGAGAAAACTAGGATTGATTTGGTGGTGAAAAACTCAAAAAATCTCTTTTCAAAACACTCTTGAAAAACTCTCCTTTTGATATGGAAGCTTTAGCTCTAAAACAAGTGGAGATAAACACTGAGATAGGTAGGAAAAACTAGCCCAAAAACTCTCTTAAAATCTTGTGTAAAACAGCCCAAGGGATCTCAAATATATAGGCCTCCAAAAACTAGCCTTAGGGACAACTCAGCAGGAAAATCCAGCTGTCGGTCAACCGCCCGGTCGACCGCCAACGGTCGGATTTCCGACCGTTAGGAAAACCGATCGACTGGCCGGTCTACCATAAACTGGGCTATGACCTAGCGGTTGACCGCCCGGTCGACTAGGCCATTTACAGAGAGCAGAAGCTCTCTGGCGGTCGACCGTGCGGTCGACCGGCCCTTGGCTGTGCACGTTTGTGCACATCGGTCGATCGCCCGGTCGACCGACTTCTGGCTCGGTCGACCGGCCGGTCGACTGGCAGAAGGGCTGGTCAGCAATTTTCAGGGATTAAAACTTGGTCTTTTTACCTTCAATAAAATCTTATAAATTCTCATAAATTCTACAAAAATAAGTTTATTGGTATACTTTGATATACAAACATGTTTGAGTAAAAATCAAAACATGTTACAAACATTTTGAACTAATTTTGTAATATAAAAATTTTGGGTTAAACAAAAATCTATATTTTCCAAAAAACAATCTACAAATCTAAAAATGATTTTTCCAAAACATCTTCAAAAACAAAAATAAGATATTTTAAACACTTTTAAAGCTTAGTGTGTAAAATATGATCCAATATACATATATGATGAAATATCTATGTTTTTGACATTAAGCTCTAAAATTAGTTTTGATAAAACACATGTATATATTGAAGCTTAAAAACCAAACCAGTATTTTTCAAAACAAAAACTTGTTTATGAAAACACATATAAATCTTGTGCGTGAGTGTATATGAACTTAAGTAATCCACCAACTAATCTATCCTTTACATTTTATCTAAAAACATAAAAACAAAATCTTGACACTTACAAATATGACGCAAGTCTTCTTGGAAATTTTCTCTTTGAAAATCTTCTTCTCCTTCTTGACTTGGTCCAAACCTTGATCCAATGAGCTAGACTCCTCTTGAGTATTTGATGTAATCTTGATGCGCGAGCTCTTGAATCAACATGTGCTAGCTCCAAAACTTGACTTTAAATCCTTTGTTGAAGCTAAACACCAACTAAGATCTTGATCAAATATCTGAGACTAATTAAATACAAGATCATTAGTACTTTAACTACATAAGTTAATCATCATCAAAACCAGAGCGATGGGCCTTCGGGCCAACAATCTCCCCTTTATGATGATGACAAAACTCATGGAGTTATATATGCATGGATTAAAGATAAGCTTCATAGAAACTCCCCTTAACTCATGCATAACAATTAAACAAATAGATATTCAATGAAGTGCATAAAATTAAACAAATATATATATGCATAAAGCAAGTGAGAGAAACATGCATAAATCAAAAATCCTTCTCCTAAAAATCTTCTCCCTCTTTTTGTTTAAACTTTCAAAATCCTTCTCCCTCTTTTTGTATAAACATAAAATATAAAACATGCATAAACTCAATATACGCATAAACTTAATTTCTAAATATGCATATATAAACTCAAAATCATTCTCCCCCTTTTTGTCAATTATCAACAAAGGGGTGAAAAATAAATCAACAATAAAGATATATATGCGATATACATTCATGAAGAGGAAGACGGTAAGTTAGCTCCCCTGCATACATGCATTACATGAAAAAGGGATGACAAAACCCTAACTCACATAAAGCATAATATACAATGCATAACTGGAGTTGTTAAGCCCCCTACACACATGTACCACATAAAGAAGAGATGTCAAGCTTCTCAATATAAGATACACTCAATATGAATCTATATATAGAAGAGATGTTAAGCTCCCCTTGCATATAGGCAATTCATATCAAAAAATTTGAAATAAAATTTTGATAATGCTTAAAGCAAAACTTTGAATTTCTTAAACAAAATTTTGGTAGCACTTCTAAACAAACAAAATTTTAAGATATCAATTTAAGATTTTTGAAACATGATACCAATTGAAATCGAAACATATTGATACCAATTGAAGTATATATACCAATTGAAATCAAAACAATGTAAATTTTTGATACCAATTAAAAGGTAAAATATGAAGTATATTTGATATCAATTGAAATACTAATTGAAAATAATGCATAAGCTTATTAAGATATCAATTAACATTTTAAAAAATAGTCAAGCTTAGCATAAGCATAATTTTTACTTTAAACAAGTAAAGATATTGTAAATAACACAATCAAAATATATATCTATATGAAAAGGAAAATACCAATTAAAATTGATATTATTAGATATTTTTTAAGCATACATATATAGAAACAAATATGAGTATACAAGGATAAGATTTCATGAAGTACATGTGCATATCTCATATCTATCCACCTTATTCATGCACTGCTAAAAAGATTTTCAATAAGGCTCATAAGGCATGGACACCCATCCATCCGCCCTTAAAGGGTAGAAGTTTTCAAAAATAAGATTTGAAAATAGTTATATTTTGAAATACTACCAAATGAAGAATAAATAACCAGTTTAAAGTAATTTTTAAAAACTAATTAAAGATCCTTCAAACAAGAAACCAAATCATATGTATCTCATGAAGCATGTTAAAAACACAAGAGTTGACACTCAAAATCTATAAAGCTCAAAAATTCTCATGGAAACAATGTCATGAGTAAACCAATAAAGTGTGAGTGCACAAGAATCATATAAATAGCATTTTCATGAAAATGATCAATAAAGCTCAAAATAATCATGAATATCTTTTATCAAAAGCATAAAAATGTATTTTTCATTAAAATCAAACTTCAAAGATATATGTATGTTTTATCCAAAACTAAAAATTTACATACATATCCTAAACACAAAAGAGTCTATAATATAATTTGCATAAAGGCAAGAGACTCAAGGATATACATGTATATCTATTAGTTTTAGACAAGAATATTATATACATGAAACAAAACATGCATAAGAATAGAGAAAGCAAGTTAAAATACACGAATCATCAAAAATTAGGTTATACATGTATATGTAATGAGTACAAAAGATAATAAAGTACAAACATATAAGAATCAAGAGTAGCTCACTACTTGTACAAATATATACACAAGTTTTAATGCAAATTCTTCTAAACAAGTATTCACCACATGAAGAACAAAACAAAAACATGCCAAAAACTATTCATATTAAAGCATGTAAACTAAAATAGGAGTTTAGAGATAGGTATCAAACCAAATGCACTATTCTCTAAGTCTTCAAACATGGTGGTCCTCCCGCCAAACTTTCTTGATAGCGGGGCATCATTTTGTATGTCCATCTAGCCCATGCGTCCACCACCAAGGCACCAATTCTCTCACGTCATGTGAGAGCCCACACCTATATCACACACAAGAGGTGGGGACTTTGGTACCCATTTTCTTTTGGGTCCACGGGGGTTAGCATTATTCGGAACCCGAACATTTTTATTAGCAAAATTAATATGGTTTATCTTATCATAATAGAACTTTGCTAAATGGCCTTTGTAGCCGCAATGTGTATATTTGTACACTCTAGAATGCACATGAGAATGAGTGTAATTATGATGTGCAAAGTGTGCATATGTGTGTCGTGGGTGATGTGCATGTACATGTGGAGCTTGTTTCTTCTGAAACAAGGTTTTCAATTTATTATGATTAAATGCACAATTGCTCAAAGTTGAGCTCAAACAATCTATTCTATTTTTCAAAAATTGGATCTCATTTTCATCAACGGTTGCATAAAGAGCATGGCAAATATGAGAATCAACAACGTTTTTCTTTTTAGAAATATTTTCTTTTTCTTTTGAAATAATTTTTCTTTTCAAAGAGTTGTTTTCTTCCAAAGCTATTTCTTTTTCTTTTTCACACAAGTTGATTTTATTTCTCAAAGAATTATTTCCTTCACAAAGATCATTTAATTTAGAAAATAAGGAAACATTCTCAATTTTCAAAGATTCATTTTCTTTAGAAATGTTTTTCAATTTATTTTGAAAAGAATCGTTTTCTTCTAAAATGGAATCATATTTCTTTTTCAATCTTTTATTATCCTTTTTGAGCAAATCATATTTTTCAAGAAGTTGTTGACAAAATGAAGCAAGATCATCATATGCCATGTCAACATCCTCATCAAGCTCGGATTCGGAGTTTACCTAAAGGGGGTTATCCCTTGGACATGTAGCACAAGTTTGAAGCATCACTTCCTTCATCCGAGTCGCTCCCCCGCATAGTATTGCTTTTGTTCATCGAGGGAGACTAAGGTGTTTCATACTACAAAGCCGAATCAAATTTAGAAATCCTACATAAATAATCATCATTTAGGGTTGACTTTAAGTATAGATGGCTTTTGCATTAGCCTCTAGATGTTTACCATTTAAACAATATGAATTTTTAATAGTGGCAAAATAAACATGAATACCTATGGCTTTGAGGTACATTGACATCTTAACCTTCCAAGTTTGGCTGTTAAGAATATCAAAAGTGGGAGGTGATATGAAATCCATGTGTGTACAAATATTGTGATTAGCCAAAAATGAGGATCTTAAACTCTAGGTTGTTAGACCCAAATCAAGAGCACTAAGCTCTAATACCACTTGTAGGTCACCTAGAGGGGGTGAATAGGTGACTAGCTAATCTAATGGTGAAATAATACGAAATTAAAACTATTTATACAAACTAAAAACTATTAAGCTAAACGCACCAAGTATAAAACAAGAGTGTAGCCGAATTCCCGGTGAAGGGCTCTAGACTATCTCCTCAAGATTCCTCTAGATAAGAGTTGAGGTGCCGCTATGGCTCTCTTGGCTTAATACAAGTGTGAGCAAACAAATCCCAAGTATATGACAATATAAGCACAAGTATATCAAGCAAGTAATGAATATGAACAATAAGAGCAGCAAGATATAAACACAAATGAGAGATAGAGAGAGCAATCACAAACAAGGAAGATTTTTTCGAGGTTCGAGCACCTTACTCTACGTCCCTGCTTCAACACTATGAAGGATTTCCACTAGAATCGATCCCACCAAATCACTCGTGTTGCAACACCTACAATGAGTTAACACTAGAACTCCTTGCACTCACTAGTCCCCCTCTTATTTCTGCAAGAACTACACACAGCAAGTACACTAGCTTGCCGAGGCCGCACCTGTACACCAAGCTCTCACAAGAACTCGAAACAACGAGAACCCACAAGTCCGCCTCCTTAAATACAAAGTAGAATAGTTTGGTGATCACAACACATTGATCACCTAAAACACTCTCACAACAAAGATCCCTATAGGATTGATATAGCAATGGATAGCTCAAGTGTGTGTGAGAAAATTAGGATTGATTTGTGGTGAAAAACTCAAAAAATCTCTTTTTCAAAACACTCTTGAAAAACTATCCTTTTGATATGGAAGTTTTAGCTCTAAAACAAGTGGAGATAAACACTGAGATAGGTAGGAAAAACTAACCCAAAAACTTTCTTAAAATCTGTATAAAACAGCCCAAGGGATCCCCAATATATAGGCCTCCAAAGACTATCCATTGGGGACACTCAGCAGGAAAATCCTGCTGTTGGTCGACCGCCCGGTCGACCGCCAGCAGTCAGATTTTCGACCATTGGGAAAACCGGTCGACCGGCCGGTCGACCGTAAACTGGGCTATGACCTAGCAGTCGACCGCCCGGTCGACCGGGGCTATTTATAGAGAGCAGAAGCTCTCTGGCCGTCGATCGTGCGGTCGATCGGCCTTTTGTTGTGCACGTTTGTGCACATCGGGCGACCGCCCGTCGACCGACTTATGGCTCGGTCAACCGGCAGAAGGCCTGGTCAGCAATTTTTATGGATTAAAACTTGGTCTTTTTTACCTTTAATAAAATCCCATAAATTCTACAAAAAATGAGTTCATTGATATACTTTGATATACTAACATGTTTGAGTAAAAATCAAAACATATTACAAACATTTTGAACTATTTTGTAATATAGAAATTTTGGCTTAAACAAAATTTGTATTTTCCAAAAATAATCTCTAAATCTAAAAACAATTTTTTCAAAACTTCTCCAAAAATAAAACAAGATATTTAAACACTTTTGAAGATTAGTGTGTGTGGATATGATCCACTATACATATATGATGAAATATTTATTTTTTGACATTAAGCTCTAAAATTAGTTTTGATAAAACACATGTATATTTTGAAGCTTAAAAATCAAATCGGTATTTTTCAAAACAAAAACTAGTTTATGAAAACACATATAAATCTTGTGCGTGAGTGCATATGAACTTGAGCAATCCACCACTAATCTATTCTTTACATTTTATCTAAAAATAAAATCTTGAAACTTACAAGCATGACACAAACCTTATTCCAATGAGCTAGATTCCTCTTGAGTACTTGATGCAATTTGATGTGTGAGCTCTTGAATCAACATGTGCTAGCTCTAAAACTTGACTTTAAATTCTTTGTTGAAGCTAAACACCAACTAAGATGTTGATCAAATATCTGAGACTAATTAAAAACAAGATCATTAGTACTATAACTACATGAGTTAATCATCATCAAAACTAGAGCAATGGGCCTTCGAGCCAACAATCTCCCCATTTTTGATGGTGATAAAACTCATGGAGTTATATATGCATGAATTAAAGATAAGCTTCATAGAAGCTCCCCCTTAACTCATGCATAACAATAAACAAATAGATATTCAATGAAGTGCATAAAACTAAACAAATATATATGCATAAATAAGGTGAGAGAAACATGCATAAATCAAAATCCTTCTCCCAAAAACCTTCTCCCCCTTTTTATTTAAACTTTCAAATCCTTCTCCCCCTTTTTGTATAAACATAAAATATAGAACATGCATAAACTCAATATATGCCTAAACTCAATTTCTAAATATGCATATATAAACTCAAAATCATTCTCCTCATTTTTGTCAATCATCAACAAAGGAGTGAAAAATAAATCAACAATAAAGATATATATGTGATATACATTTATGAAGAGGAAAACGGTAAGTTAGCTCTCCCGCATACATGCATTACATGAAGAAGGGATGACAAAATCTTAACTCACATAAAGCATAATATACAATGCATATGTGGAGATGTTAAGCTCCCCCTACATACGTGTGCCACATAAAGAAGAGATGTCAAGCTCCTCAATATAAGATACACTCAACATGAATCCATATATAGAAGAGATGTTAAGCTCCCCTTGCATATAGGCAATTCATATAAAAAAATTTTGAAATAAAATTTTGATAATGCTTAAAGCAAAACTTTGAAATTTCTTAAAACAAAATTTTTGTAGCACTGGTAAACAAACAAAATTTAAGATATCAATTAAGATTTTTGAAACATGATACCAATTGAAATCGAAACATATTGATACCAATTGAAGTATATATACCAATTGAAATTAAAACATTATAGGCGAGGCTAGGACTTGGCATTTGCTGAGCTAGCCCATCATCACTGTGCACGCGAGGCTATTCTCTGCTTTAACTGAAATCAATGCTTGACTAAATCGAAACCGGATTGCTTCGCCTCAGAGAATTTGACTTGACTTAGTGCTTTTGTAGCTTCTCCTGTGTTTTAACTGTTAATTTGTTCCGGTATACCTTGCAGTGAGCTCTGTCCGCCAATCTTGTGACTTGATGGAAGAAACCAAGAAATTTCCTCATGCTTTTCCAGTTGAGATTTTACTCTTAAGCAGGAGGAACAAATTCCAGCTGATGTGTATTCTCAGAAGAGGTTGGCAGTCGCTTATCCGAGATGATCCACTTCGAGAAAGCGGACGTCACCCGTAAGGTCGCGGATCCTTCCATTGCCAATTTTCATCAAAGAAGATCAACCTGCTAGTGGCGATCAGTCCTTTGCCAATTTTGATTACGGAAGGTTCAACTTCCTGGTGGCACCATCTGTCCTGTGGCACCATCTGCCATTATGTGAAGGATTACGACCTTGTGCAGGAGGAAGGCCTTTCGTGTCCAGTTGGTTTCGCTTGAAAGTAGAAAGGATCACTTGTATGCCTTTAGAGCAAATTATTCTGTTGTACAAAGCACAACCTTGATGTAGTATCAATGTACCCTCCTTTTAAATTAATGAAAGTTCAGGTTTTGCTCATCTGATTTGCTATGCCTTCTCTTTTGAATTGAGAACACTTGAATTGGTCCGGCGGAGCTAGACTTCATGCGAAGTTAAAGACAGAATCCTTTCTGAATCAGGAACGAGCCTCCAGCGAAGCTAACATGAAGTTTCCGCGAAGTTCGGACTGTGCTTTTAGCGGAGCTAAGGTATGCTTTTCGGCGAAGTTATCGATACGTCGCGCTAAGTCAGCACTTGACTCGTGGCAGAGTTAATGACAGCTTTTATAAGAGCTTCAAGCGATCCATCAATTTGGTTTTGAAAGGCTCGACTACCTCATTCTCTGCTCTAAGGTAGTCCTCTCCCGAAGTATTGAGAGTATCTGGGACTTTGGAGGGGATAACCAGGCCGCTGCATTAGAACTTTTGGTAGACCAATTTGAAAGGGACGTAGAAGAATGGCGCTGTATCAGCCGTTCGGACCTGGAGTCTTTGGTTGATGAGCAGCTTGCGCACCTTATCACTCAAATGCATGAAGCCCATCTCGCCGCTCAGGAAGTCGCTAAGGCTATTTCTTCGGACTTGAAATCCTTGGAGACAAGGAAGATAGAGCTCGGGGACGCTATAGATGCTTCTAACAGTGCTCTTCTTGACATTGAAGATAATTGAAAAGGCCAAGGAGATAATCAGGAAGGCAAATCTTCTTTTATCCAAGGCTGAACCAGTGCGTCTTGAAGAGACTACCCAGCTTGAGCAGCTCAGGACTCAGAATGACGAACCTCGCGGCGGGAGTTAGCTCAGAGGGCAACCTTGGCCGAGGCGAGGCTCGCTTGGCCCAGACGGTGAGTTTTAATGAGGCTGAGCTAAGGTCGCAGGCTCTTGTTAGGGCTGCCGATGATAGGGAGGCAAGGCTGGCCTATCTTGAGGACAGATCAAATCTTATGACGCACCCCTATAGCTTGTAATATATGTGCCTCCATGTATCCCTTCTTTTCAGAATTAATAAAAGTAGTTTTGTCTTGACCTTCTTGTCATGTTCCCAACTTGTTCTACTTTCTGAATTGTTGCTTCCAAGTTGTATTGCAGCCATATGAGAACATAGTCCTTGCTGGATTGAATAATGAGACTTGACTATCTGCCGGTTCAGAGGTCGCACTAACGTAACCGATTGAGAAGCCACCAAAGCTCAAGATTGGTGATACTTGTCTTTTGTAAATGTCAACAAGTATCGAGACCTGTCTTTTGTAAATGTCAACAGGCTCAAGGTTGAGACTTGTCTTTTATAATATCAACAAGCTCGAAATTGAGACTTGGCTGTCTGCTGGTTCAAAGGTCGCAATGACATAACCGATTGAGACGCCACCAAGCTCAAGGTTGGTGATACTTGCCTTTTGTAAATGTCAACAAGTAGCGAGACCTATCTTTTGTAAATGTCAACAGGCTCAAGGTTGAGACTTGTCTTTTATAAATGTCACCAAGCTCGAAATTGAGACTTGGCTGTCTGCTGGTTCAGAGGTCGCAATGACATAACCGATTGAGACGCTACCAAGCTCAAGGTTGGTGATACTTGCCTTTTGTAAATGTCAACAAGTATCGAGACCTGTCTTTTGTAAATGTCAACAGCTCAAGGTTGAGACTTGTCTTTTGTAAATGTCAACAAGCTCGAAATTGAGACTTGTTGTCTGCTGGTTCAGAGGTCGCAATGACATAACCGATTGAGACGCCACCAAGCTCAAGGTTGGTGATACTTGCCTTTTATAAATGTCAACAAGTATCGAGACCTGTCTTTTATAAATGTCAACAGGCTCAAGGTTGAGACTTGTCTTTTGTAAATATCAACAAGCTCGAAATTGAGACTTGGCTGTCTGCTGGTTCAAAGGTCGCAATGACATAACCGATTGAGACGCCACCAAGCTCAAGGTTGTAATGGAGTTTGGGAAAAGGTCTCGTTTTCACGGGAGAAACGAGGGAATCACTGTCATAGGTTTTAAGTTAACGTAACAGCGAAATGTATATGTGGTCTTACCATTCTATGGATGAGAATTGGTAAGTGATTTTGGAGAGCTCGTTTTCACGGGGAGAAATGAGGGAATCACTGTCATAGGTTTAATGTTAACGTAACAGCGAAATGTATATGTGGTCTTACCATTCTATGGATGAGAATTGGTAAGTGATTTTGGAGAGCTCGTTTTCACGGGAGAAACGAGGGAATCACTGTCATAGGTTTAATGTTAACGTAACAGCGAAATGTATATGTGGTCTTACCATTCTATGGATGAGAATTTGTAAGTGATTTTGGAGAGGGAATCAACTGGGAACAGGTCCCTTAGGATTTTTAGCAAATCCTCAGCTGTCAACGGTTTGATATGCCTTTACCAACTACCATTTGAGTTGGGCTAGTCACGCTATTCCCCTCAGCATGATGAGTTGTCGAGGACTCATGTTGGCTTAAAGGCCAACATTTTCCTCTATCCTTAATCGTTAAGGATATTGGATCATCTGGTTAGCGCATGCATAAGCTTGATTCTCCTTTAGGAGAACCAGTGTATGACAAGGTTTCCACTGGTTTATGGTTGTATGATCTCGCTTGGAGAAAGAGAAAGGCTCTCTTTACATGTACCTTGGATATGAAGGTCTTGATCAGAGGTATGGTGTTAACTTGATCATAAGAAGGGTCCTTAATCAAGGATAGTACTTCTTTAAGAACTTGCCATTGATCGGCATCATGAGTAAGTCGCCGTCTGAAGTCATAAGATGGTATGCTCTCCGTTTGAATAGACTGTTTCTATTACAAACGGTCCTTCCCATTTAGGCTGAAATTTGCCTTTGGTCTTTGATTGAAGCTTTACCTGCACACAAAATAAAGAATTTTAGATTTAAGAATAAACATGTGCAAGTGCTCGATTCTAACCGCGATAGCAAGTGGCTATGCGGGTCGTGATCCACAAGAAGGGTTTGCGCGAAGAGTTTCAAGGTTTTTTTATTGAAATCTTTATGAAGATAAAACGAAGGTTCTTCTTTATTTAAAGAAATGAAAATGAAAACGAGTTATGTTAAAGTTAGAAAGAAAACGGTAGAATGAGAAGGTGGAGAAAATCCGAAAACGACTATGTACAAATGAATTGGAAAAGAAAGATTTGGAAGATGTGGTGATCTATACTAAAGAAATAAAAGAAAAGAAGGAAGATTGAAGAAATACTTACCTAATTTGGTTGATGACTTACCTAGAACCCTTGCATGTTCTACTTTACTTCGGAGGCGTTCAACGCATAAGTCATAGGATTGAGCTCAGTCCCCGTTCGCATTATATCAT